>CM065715.1:8577014-8587014 GCA_033310375.1 Conus canariensis
AACTCTACTCACCACACAAAACAACGATTGGTCAGAGAAGTGTATCCCTCCGCAGAGCTGACACACCTGACCAACGGACTAGTTGTTGCTCGTGCAACAACACGACAATTTACCACAACAACTCACAGACTTGACAACACAACAACAGCCGATATCCTGCCCCGCCTTCTCTGGTGTAGAACCAAAGTAACAAAAGGGTAACAATCGGGAACGAAACCAACCTCCCGCTTCCATTCCATTCCTTCAATAAGTGAAGACTGGAACGAAAGAATATTGTATGTCCTATTTCCCCAGCCTCCTACCTAGCCTAATCTTTCTGCCTAACCATGAGGAACTTAACCTAACTCTAGCTAACTAAACCCCAGTCTTACCCCGCGCGCGCGCGCGCGCTCACACACACACACACACACACACACACACACACACACACACACACACCACACACACAACACTCGCACGCATACGCGCACACGCTCTATATCTTGAATCCACACCACTCTTAAACACGTGGACGTACTAGTTTAGTACCCGCCGATCGGTGACAGTGTGTGTGTGCGTGCGTGCATGGTGCGTGCGTGCATGCGTACGTGTGCGTGTGTGTGTGTGTGTGTGTGTGTGTGTGTGTGTGTGTGTGTGTGCGTGCGCGTGCGTGGTGCGTGCGTGCATGCGTACGTGCGCATGTGCGTGCGTCTGTATATGTGTGTGTGTGTGTGTGTGTGTGTGTGTGTGTGTGTGTGTGTGTGTGTGTGTGCGTATGTGCGCGCTCTCACGTGTAGATATGTGTGTTTGCGTGCATGCATGAGTGTTTGTTGGTCCGTGGGTGCGTGCGTGTGTGTATCTATGTGTGTGTGTGTGTGTGTGTGTGTGTGTGTGTGTGTGTGTGTGTGTGTGTGTTTGTGTGTAAGAGGGTTTTTTGGGCACTGATGGATGAATCACAATGGGACCATGCTTGGTTTATTTCATCCGTCTTCTATGAACATAGCTCAGAACAGAACCTTGACTCTGGTCGGAAGTGTAACGGACAGCGATGCCAACAACCTTCCACGGGATGTTCTCTTTTATTTCAGTTTCTTCTTAAACGCTTGACTCCTACCTGGAAAAATTATGGGAACAGATACGCCCAAAACACGGCCAACAACTGTATGGGACGAAGCGCAGACAATTCATGAGGGCGACAAGACCTGACAGGCAAGGTCATGGCGGTAATGATGAAAGCGAGAGGACAGAAACTTCTACCTTCTTTTCAACAGACTCATAACAACTCTTAAAAAGTTTAGATAATACAGCTGCCATACATGAAAAAACCGAATCACAAGACGAAACACGACTCGTTTCGACCTCTTAGGTCTTCATCAGGCAAGATAAACAACACTCTGGACAATGAAAATAAAGAACGAGCAATCACTTAAAAACAACGCAGTCATGCGCCGAATTCGACGAGGTACGTGACAGCTCGTTCTTCAGTTTTGTTCTTCTGAGTGTTGTTTATCTTGCCCGAAGAAGACCTAAGAGCTCGAAACGCGTCGTGTTTTGTCTTGTCATTCTTTTGTTCATGTTTGGCGGATGTATGACAAAGTTTTTTTTTTTTCACATTTGTTTAAATTTCCGCCTGCAGTCGCCTAACTTTGTTCAGATTTCCGCCTGCAGTCGCCTAATTTTGTTCAGATTTCCGCCTGCAGTCGCCTAATTTTGTTCAGATTTCCGCCTGCAGTCACTTAATTTTGTTCAGATTTCCGCCTGCAGTCGCCTAACTTTGTTTAGATTTCCGCCTGCAGTCGCCTAACTTTGTTCAGATTTCCGCCTGCAGTCGCCTAATTTTGTTCAGATTTCCGCCTGCAATCGCCTCAATTCCTTTAGATTTCCGCCTACAGTCGCTTCACTTTGTTTAGATTTCCGCCTACAGTCGCCTCACTTTGTTTAGATTTCCGCCTGCAGTCGCCTCACTTTGTTTAGATTTCCGCCTGTAGTCGACTCACTGTGTTCAGATTTCCGCCTGCAGTCGCCTCACTTTGTTTAGATTTCCGCCTGCAGTCACCTCACTTTGTTTAGATTTCCGCCTGCAGTCGCCTCACTTTTTTTTAGATTTCCGCCTGCAGTCGCCTCACTTTGTTTAGATTTCCGCCTGCAACTAACAGGCTCACAGCAAGTTCTATCAAAATACAGCTTTCTGACATAAGTCTGTTTGACGTGAAGATCCGAGGTCAGGTTATTTCAAATAAACGGATAGACAGACCGATCGCGGGATAAGGTATACTGACTCATCCACGACTGCTGGTGTATTTGTTGCTGATGTGTTGTCAGTTCAGCCATACGCCAGACTTGGTTTGTTCTCCTTCATCGTGGATGCCATCGATGTGCCACTTCCAGAGAACTGGATCGGGCATCTCGTCAGGACTTGCTTCTCTAGCCAGTACAGTTCATGTACATATTGAAAACAGTGAACGACGGTGGGGGTACCCATACCCTTGTCGAACACCTGTTTGTGGATCTCTCATTGTTTTTAAGAGCATGATTGATGATCCTGCGGAGCAGATCTTTCGGAGGAGCATTCGGGGAGTAGCTGTGATTTGATGACCACAGCCTCAAACAATATATCAGACGTGGTTACGGTAGGGGTATCCTACTAGGGGATGTCAGAGTACTGCCAACACACCCATGGTTACACTGTGGACATCTGGGGGCAGAGCACCCCATATGATCTTTCACTCCCCTGCCAGTTGCACCAAGCTGGTGGTGTCACTTACAAAAACAAAACAAACAAGCAAAAAAGAGAGAAAAAAAAGAAAATCTTGCACTGGAGGCTATATCCGTGAATCCACCTCACCAGTTCCACTGGTTCCAGACAATAGGTCTTCAAGGTGGATTTTTTTCATTTCACGGAATCCAGGAACGTGATAGAAATGAGGAATGGATACGTGAAGACCTTAGTGACTGATATTCCAGCGAGCGATACATGAAAACCTAGGACTGGCACCATCATGGAAGGTTTTTGCTCAGCTCTACCCGGGTAGACAGTCAGTAGCGTGAACGAGCAATGTGGATTGTAAAGCGCTTCGAGCTTGGCTTCCAACAGAGGACTGCCGTTATGGAAAATTACACTCAACAGCAGGAATACTTTTGGAATTGTTGTAAGTTTCTAATAGTTGCTGGCTTTACTAAGTTGCCTGAGACCTTGAACAGAGTCCAGATCTGCGAAAAACAACGTGTGAAGTGAAGTCCACCCCCCCACCCACCACCCCCCCCCCCCCCCCCCAAAAAAAAAAAAAAAAAAATCTAGTGATTTGTAAACCCTTAGAGAGAGTTTTTGCACACCCAAAGACAAGAAGAAGAAGGCCTGAAGAAGCTAGAGTACATGTTGATGCTGAGACAAGTCGGAAGAAGAGACGCTTATTCTTAATGTTTACCCATCGTTAATAAGTTGTTCATTGTCTGAGAGAACAGAATTCACCCTTTGACATGTTCACACAGGGAGGCTAAAGTGTCTCAGTGGTGAGACATCAGTGAGGTACTTCAGCATCATGAGTGAGGTACTTCAGCATCATCAGTGAGGTACTTCAGCATCATGAGTGAGGTACTTCAGCATCATCAGTGAGATACTTTAGCATCATCAGTGAAATACTTCAGCATCATCAGTGAGGTCCTTCAGCATCATCAGTGAGATCCTTCAGCATCATCAGTGAGATACTTTAGCATCATCAGTGAAATACTTCAGCATTATCAGTGAGACACTTCAGCATCATCAGTGAGATACTTCAGCATCATCAGTGAGCTACTTTAGCATCATCAGTAAGATACTTCAGCATCATCAGTGAGATCCTTCAGCATCATCAGTGAGATACTTTAGCATCATCAGTGAAATACTTCAGCATTATCAGTGAGACACTTCAGCATCATCAGTGAGATACTTCAGCATCATCAGTGAGCTACTTTAGCATCATCAGTAAGATACTTTAGCATCATCATTGAGATACTTCAGCATCATCAATGAGATACTTCAGCATCATCAGTGAGATACTTTAGCATCATCAGTGAAATACTTCAGCATCATCAGTGAGATACTTCAGCATCATCAGTGAAATACTTTAGCATCATCAGTGAAATACTTCATCATCATCAGTGAGGTACTTTAGCATCATCAGTGAAATACTTCAGCATTATCAGTGAGATACTTAAGCATCATCAGTGAGATACTTCAGCATCACCAGTGAGGTACTTTAGCATCATCAGTGATACTTTAGTATCATCTGTGATACTTTAACATCATCAGTGAGATACTTCAGCATCATCAGTGAGGTAGTTTAGCATCATCAGTGAGGTACTTCAGCATCATCAGTGAGATACTTTAGCATCATTAATGAGCTATTTCAGCAGCATCAGTGAGATACTTCAGCATCATCAGTGAGATACTTCAGCATCATCAGTGAGGTACTTTAGCATCATCAGTGAGATACTTCAGCATCATCAGTGAGATACTTTAGCATCATCAGTGAGATACTTTAGCATCATCAGTGAGCTATTTCAGCATCATCAGTGAGATACTTTAGCATCATCAGTGATACTTTAGCATCATCAGTGAGATACTTTAGTATCATCAGTGAGATATTTCAGCATCATCAGTGAGATAATTTAGCATTATCAGTGATACTTTAGCATCATCAGTGAGATACTTTAGCATCATCAGTGAGATACTTCAGCATCATCAGTGAGATACTTCAGCATCATCAGTGAGATACTTTAGCATCATCAGTGATACTTCAGCATCATCAGTGAGATACTTTAGCATCATCAGTGAGATATTTCAGCAGCATCAGTGATACACTAGCATCCCTGCGATGGGTTGAGACATAAAGACTGAGTCTAAAAGTAAAATCACCACTGTGTGTCTCATCTTGTTCACATGAGACTGTAACCCTTCATTCATGTCAGTAAATTACACCTCGAAAGAGTACACCAAGTGAACGTAGTGTCACTCAAGTCCGTACATACCAGCCTTCGTTCAGACTTTGACCATGGGCAATTGAGTTTACGTGCAAAAGCTTTGGAAAACTTCTTAGAAAAACAAACAAACAAATAGATAAGACACAAACTTCCACCAAATCACACTCCTATCCTGAATTAAGAAAAACACACTGAAAAACAAACAGGTAAGACACAAATTTACACCGAATCACTCTCCTATCCTGGATGATAATCAATGGTTACCTGTTGAATAAACAGAAACAAACATCAGAACTTCAAAGCTCTGCATCGATTGGAGGGAAGCTGAAGACTCCTTACAGTCAACATACTGCAGATGGCGAAGACCAAAGTATAATCAATGTGACAGTGACTCACCATCACACTGCAGAAAGAAAGTTAATACAGAATGGAAGCTAGCTCACAGAAAAGCAAACTTATGAGCATAAGTGTGTGTGTGTGTGTGTGTGTGTGTGTGTGTGTGTGTGTGTGTGTGTGTGTGTGTAAAGGGAAGAAGGTGGAAATACGCATTCCTCTCTCTCTCTCTTTCTCTCTCTCTCTCTGTGTGTGTGTGTGTGTGTGTGTGTGTGTGTGTGTGTGTGTGTGTGTGTGTGTGTGTGAATAGAATAGAATAGAATAAATTTTATTGTAATGAAATCTCAGGGTTTATGAGACACAATATCACAGAAGAAGAACAAAACAATCATACACAATTTTCCCTAATAATGACTGAGCATTCTCTATAGTCATTAACTGGCTTGGAACAATATTTGAAGCATTAGTATTAAGACATTGCATGCCCTTCATTAAAATATTTCTGTTGGCATCAAACTTTTCACAGTGATCAAGAAAATGAACTTCGTCTTCCAATACATTACAACGATTGCAAAGTCTTTGATCTCTAGACATATGCAGATATCGTCCTTTTTCTATTCTTAAGTCATGGGCGCTGATCCGAAGTCTTGTTAACGCTTGTCTGTGCCTCGGATCTGTAACAGTGATTAAATAATTTTCTGTTTCATATTCTTTTGCAATGGTGTTGTAAAAATTAAGTTTTGATGAGTTGTTTTTCTTTTCTTTCCAATATCGAATATATTCATTTTCTAACTTTTCTGATATTACAACTTTTAGTCTCCGTATACTGAACGTAAATTGATTTGTCCAAACATGGCCCATATTTATATTAATCAATATATCTTTAACAATTGTCAACCAAGGATCATTTTTGTCCACTTGATAATGCATGCATTTATACATTTTATGGGCAAGAGAATTTTCTGACAAATCGAGAATGTGTAGCCAATATGATATTGTTTGACATATTATTTTTAAACTCACTGGAAATCTGCCTAATTCTCCTAATACAGGAAGTACCATTGACTTTTTGTTAACTCCAAGAATTTGTTTACAAAATTTGATATGTATTTTTTCGTGTGCAAATTTACTTGTCAGGCAGTCATCAAATAGCTTTTTTAATTCAAAGGAGTCAGTTTGTTTGGTTTGGTAGGGGAACCATACTTCTGCCCCGTAGATTGATATTGGAGTTATTAACGCATCATATAATTTGACTATTGTATTCATATTAAATTTTGTATTTCTAAAGGTCCTGTGTAGAGTATGTAATGCTTTGCTCGCTTGTTTACGTAAGTGTTCCTGTGCTTTCAATAGACTTCCATTCTTGTGGAAAATGATTCCCAAATATTTGTATTCGTCAGTCGTTTGAATTATGTTTTCACCAAAGTAAAAATAGATTGGTACTTTGGTGCTTGATTTTGTAAATATAACTACTTTTGTTTTTTCTCTGTTTATTCTTAACCCCCAACACGGGCAATAGTCATGTAAATTATATAGTTTTTGTTGGAGACCAGTTTTTGCAAGAGAAAGAATAATGAGATCATCTGTATATAATAAACATGGAATCTTACAAGCATTCAAGTCATCAAATTTGGGTGAATCATTATTATCCATACACCCTACAATGTCATTTATGAAGACATTAAATAAAGTAGGGCTGAGAGCATTTCCTTGATGTACTCCCTTACGGACAATAATTTCTTTACTCAAAAGGCCATGTGATCTTGTTTGAATGGTAGCATTCGTATACATATCTTAATTATATCAAAACAGTTTCCATTTATACCTATTCTGTTCAATTTTAACAGCATTGCTTCATGCCATACATTATCAAATGCCTTTTCAAAATCGACAAAGCATCCATACAATCTGCCATTTTTAATTTTTAATACCTCATTTATAATCTTTTTTTTAGAATAAAAATGTGATCAATTGTTCTGTGATTCTTTCGAAATCCTGCCTGTTCTTTGACTAAAAGTTGATTTTGTTCTAGGTAATCCGTCACTCTATTATTGATAATCGTACAAAACACTTTTCCCAATGTATTGGTAAGTGTTATTCCCCGATAATTGTTTGGATCCCCTGGATTACCATTCTTGTATAATGGGATATTCAAACCTTTTTTCCACCAATCTGGATAAATTCCTCTCTTAAAAATAAGGTTAAACATTTTTGTAATGATACGTATGGTAATTGGAAGACTAGTTTTAATCATCTCATTAGTTATGCCATCCATTCCTGGTGATTTGTTATTTTTTTATGTAGGCAAGCTTTTTTAATTTCACCAGGTGATATAGGCAAATTAATCTTTGATAACATGGTATAGTTCATTTGTCTATTTTTCAGTTCAACATCTACTTTTTCCTTTTGGTCTTTGTCTACATTTATTTCTTTTCCGACGATTTTTTCAAGATGTAAAATCCATTTTGAAGCATTTAATTGATGAACACAGTTGGTATTTTCACTAATGTTTTGTAAGTTTTTTTTTAATGTTTTCCATGCCGTCTTTGGATCTTTGTAAAGAGATTCATTAATCTCATTGACAAGAAAACTGGCGTATGTTTTTTTCTTTTGTTTTATCAATTTACTAGCAGGGGCATCCGGCGTTGCCCGGGATATGAACATTCTTTGCGATACTCACGTGACGGCAAACATGTATTAATTGTTTTGATTTACAATCAATCACCCCCCCCCCCCCAACATCTTCCTACCCCCTCCCCCCACACAAATACACATTCTGTCTCTCCTCTCTCTCCCCTCTTATCATACATTCTATTGTTTTCCGCCTGCCTCTGGCCCCTTTCCTCTGGATCTTCCCTAGCACGTCGAGATGCTTTTCTCGCTCGATTTTCCGCCTGCACTCACTGTTCCCATTCCCATTCTTCTGATTGCCCTTAATTTTGTAGGAACAGACTTTGTGCAGAAGTAGTTTATTTCAACGGGTCTGTCCAATGAAAAAATACCGTATCAGACTTTGCACTGTACAATCATTTTTCTGGCCCCTCTCATTCCTCCCTTTTCATCCCCCTACCCTGTCCCATCCGTGTTGCAAAATTACTTACCGTTACTGGACATATGCATACCGAATTTTATCAATAGCAGTGTAAATTTAGAAAATAACGGTTTTTAACGGTCAATGTTAAATTTTGGTTCGTAAAATTTGCATAACATTGTTCAGCGCTTAAAACTGTACGTGCATACGGAATGTTATCAAGAAGGGTGAAAATTCAGAAATTCAGAAAATAACGGTTTTTAACAATCAATGTTAAGTTTCGGATCTTGAAAATTGTATATCATTGTTTAGCGTTCAAAACTGCACATGTATATCGAATTTCTTCAAGAATACTCTAAATTTATAAAATAACGTTTTTTAACGGTCAATTTTAAATTTCGGTTCGTAAAAGTTGTATATCATTTTTCGGCATTTAAAACTGCACATGTATACCGAATTTCATCAAGAACAGCCTAAATTTGGAAAATAACGGTTTTTAACGGTCAACTTTAATGGTCATAATGACTATCTAATGACCCTATGTTGTCCGCTGGATGTTCCTGTAGGCTTTTGTCAAGTTTGGTGGCGATCCGATGACTCTCGTGGCCGCCAACCTCAGAAGATCGGGTTTTAAACAGTTTTTATGGGGTTTGGTGTTTTTAACGGTTTTTAACTGTTATAAATAACGTTTCTTAACTGCCAAATAACGGTTCTAATTTTCGAGAAGTAGCCCCGTACCTGTGCAATGTCACAACGGCCATTTGATGAAAAGCAGAGGAAAAAGATGTCTTTGAAACCGTTATAACAGTTTTTTTAACGGTTTTTTAACGGTTTTATTTTTTTAGAGATTAGCCCAAAACCATCCTCGGGTCACAACAGACGTATCTGCTAAATTTCAAGAAGATCGGGTTTTAAACAGTTTCTTTTATAGGGTTTGGTGTTTTTAACGGTTTTTAACTGTTATAAATAACGTTTTTTAACTGCCAAATAACGGTTCTAATTTTAGAGAAGAAGTCCTGTACCTGTGCAATGTCACAACGGCTATTTGAAGAAAAGGAGAGGAAAAAGGATGTCTTTGAAACCGTTATAACAGCTTTTTAACGGTTTTTAACGGTTTTATTTTTTTAGAGATTAGCCCAAAACCATCCTCGGGTCACAACGGACGTACCTGCCAAATTTCATGACAATCGGTTGAGCCGTTTTTGAGTCTATAGCGTACACAGACACACACACACACACACACACACACACACAGACAGAATTTGCCATTTATATATTAGACTAGCCGGTGTACCCGGCTTCGCTCGGGTATATCTGTACAATAATTTTCTGGCCACCCCTCTCTCTCACCACTTAAAAGACAATACAATAAAATTCAGCTTGGGTTTGTTTCGTTTTTCCCATGCCGAACCAATTGCCCCAGCCTCCTCCTATCTACTTCACCCAATTTCTTCGGACGCCCACTCCCTTCTTGCCTCTCAATCTGTTTTCCCTCACGAATTTTTTTCCATAGATACACAGTCCATAGAGGGATACCTGTACTTTGTGAACTTACCGATGCATTCTCAATTCCTCGATTGAAGTGCTCCAAAATGACAACTCTGTAGGGGCCGCCATAACCTAGTGGATAAGGCGCTGGACTCATGATCCAAAGGTCGTGGTTTCGAATCCCGGCTTGGTCTTGGAAATTTTAATGTG
>CM065715.1:8592014-8594514 GCA_033310375.1 Conus canariensis
ATATATCCTGGCGTCAACCAGGCCCGAGAGATACAGGCACCTGCAGTGTTGGTCAGGAAATTTGAGCAACACTCTCAGAAACGCATCCATTAAGTGGATGAAACTCGACTGTGTGGTCCCAGTCTTCCCAACTGAGTCTGCAGCAAACTCAACTCTGGGTAGGAGCCGGTCGGGGCAGAAAAACCCACATGACTCTGATGGGATTCGAACCCACGACCTCCCAACCTGGAGTCCGCGACGCTAACCACTTCGCCACGGCGGCTGGTTTGTTTGTACGGATTAGTTTTAGTAGCAGTCACTTTGTCTTTGGTAAGTTGTGTTTTGAAGCACATCATGTGTATTAGTGTTGCCGAGATTATGTCCAACATTAACATTAAAGCAAAAGAAGCTCTGTGACAGAAAACCTTTAGTATGTGTGGGTTTTTAGTATGTGTGAGTTTTTAGTACATGTGGGTTTTTAGTATGTGTGGGTTTTTTTTTTTAGTATGTGTGGGTTTTTAGTATGTGTGGGTTTGTAGTGTATGTGGGTTTTTAGTATGTGTGGGCTTTTAGTATGCGTGGGTTTTTTGTATGCGTGGGTTTTTAGTATGTGTGTTTCAGACATAAAAAGACAACATTTGTTCCCGACAAAGTTTATTGTGGTTACACTGTCGCTGGTAGAATTTAAGACAACTGCTGTGCACTGCGACTTATAAGTAGAATATGTCCTTAAGTCAAGAGTTTTCTTTAATTGCAGGTTCTTTTGAGGACAGCAGGTATTTCATTTCTGGGAAAATGTAGACAATGTGTGTGTGTGTGTGTGTGTGTGTGTGTGTGTGTGTGTGTGTGTGTGTGTGTGTGTGTGTGTGCGCGTGTGCGTGCGTGCGTGCATGCGTGCGTGCGTGTGTGTGTGTGTGTGTGTGTGTGTGTGTGTGTGTGTGCGTGCGTCTGCGTGCGTGCGCGCGTGCTCACGCATGTGCATGTGTATGCGTGTGTGATCTGTGGGCTTGTGTAAGTATGCTCCGGACGCACGCATCTGCGCATGTGTGTGTACATATGTGTGAATTTCTGTGAGGTTTACACAAACGCTGTTCTTTCCCCTGCAGCCTTGGTGAGGGAAAGTGGAGAAAACAAACTCAACAGTTCACACACCAAAGGCTGCTAGGGCTTGACCACTTATCCTTTGGATTGCAAGTTCAACGTTCAAACCCTTCACGTATTGTAGGCCTCCCTGCCACTTGTCAAAGGACACAATCTCTCTCTCTCTCTCTCTCTCTCTCTCTCTCTCTCTCTCTCTCTCTCTCTCTCTCTCTCTCTCTCTCTCTCTCTCAACTTGGGCAACTTCTGTTCGTAAATGTCTTTGTAGTTATGGGTTTTTGTTTGTTTGGTTAGAACAGAGTGTTGGATGTGTTAAAACATTTTTGGCTTGTTTTAAGCAGAGAGTAATTGATTGTAACTTGCAAGACAGGAATAGTCATATTAAAAACAGTGAGAGAGTTTCTTTGTTTCGATTTCTAAAGCCAAATCAGGTAATGGAAGCGAAACCTTATCTGTTGATGAATATTAATAGTTTTGTCAGATCTGCATTAACTAAGTTTAGATTCGGCGTATCTGATATTGCTGTACACAGGCAACGTTACAATGTTCATACAGAATTAGATGTTTTATGTCCATTGTGCAAGTCTTCCCCAGAGAACGAACTTCATTTTTCTATTTGTTTGTCTTTTGCTTACAGATTTAAGACAAAAATATATTCCTCTGAAATATTATCGACGTCCATCATTTTTAAGGCTTGTCTTGCTTTTGTCGTCAAGAAATGAGAATGTTATTGGTGATTTAGCTTCATATTTGTATAAATCCTTCAAGAGGAGGAGTTATCTGACTTGAATTTGTTTATATGTGCTTGTATATTAATGTGTTGTTACATCAGTTATTTGTCAATACCCCCTTCAAATGGAGCTGTGGCCTTTCTTGAATAAATTATCGTTATCGTTATCTCTCTCCGCTATCTCTCTCTCTCGTTGGCATGGTCTTTACAAGTATATTGAATAGTAAACGTGTAGTCGTTGTGAAAAACATCAGGTAACCTTTCGTAAATCAGTTACACACACACACACACACACACACACGCGCGCGCGCAACACACACACACACACACACACACCCCCAGAGCACATATACACAGAGTTTTGATTTGTCATTTTAGTCAACGACGCATTATTCTGTGCAAATTAGCAATCTTTATGTTTGGGTATCTCTACAATGCCATGACGTCAGAGCACACCAAGAAAATAAAGTAAACAATCCAACAAAACCAATAGTCGGCAAAATCACCAAAGGGTTTCCCTGACACCTCTGAATGACTGGTGATCATGTGAATGGCTCCAATGAACGTTGAAGACCCTCATGCGTTACACCATGGTCAGTGACAAGAGATTACGCTGCACCCACACCATCACTCTGGCTACCTGGTATAGTCTGCCCAGAAGACGTTCGTATTCGTTATCATCACAGAAACATC
>CM065715.1:8599514-8609514 GCA_033310375.1 Conus canariensis
CCTCCCCCTGTATCTTTAGATGGATTCTCAAGCACAGTCTCGAAGATAACACCCCTCTCCCCTCTGCCTCCTTCATATGATCGTCTTTACAGAACGATGGTAGGTTTTAACCAACTTATTTCCTTACAGCCTTTCTTCTCTACCCTGCAGTTGGCTGGCTTTATGTGGCATTGGATTCTGTTTTTGAACCCTTGGTGGTGGGAATATCACAGAATTGTAGACTGTGGTATATCTCCACTTGATGCCAAGGGAGCACGAACTCAGTCAGCCGTGTCTCACTGATGAGTCCGTATCAGCGGCCGAAAGGCCTCTGAGCAGGGAATATGAATGGTTCTGTTATCAGACGGACTTTAAAGGATCCTGTATACTACTCTTGAAGGATTTTAGATTTGTAATTTGACACCCTAATTTTTCATTCCGGTTTTCTTTCTGTCACGATCCCTCTCCCCCTGCCGTCCTCTTGTTTTCTCTTTTCTAATATCTCTCTCTCTCTCTCTCTCTCTCTCTCGTCTCGTTCGCTCGTTGTTGTCTGTTTGTCTGTCTGTCTGTCTGTCTGTCTGTCTGTCTGTCTGTCTGTCTGCTCTCTCTCTCTCTCTCTCTCTCTCTCTCTCTCTCGTTTACTTGAGTAGAAGATCTCAATCACGTGTAGGTGTGTACAACCACAATCCAAGATCGGTATGTATATGCACGATCCAAAATTAGCAGATGCATGCACGATCCACGATTAGTAGTACAATGGTGGCGTTGGTGGCTGTTAATGACGATGATGACGGTGAGATTTGGTCTACCTCAGAAACGATGACAGAATTGCGCCAAGAGACTCTTCAGCTCCTGTCTAAAACGACGACCACTGACGCAGTACAGCAGGAAGTTGACGGCGTGGTTGCTGTACATGATTTTGTTTACACACGCCAGGATCAGGAGGTGTCGGGCCCTGGCGGCATTGGTTCGGGGCTGCCAGTAGTACCTCTCATACAGCAGCACGATCACGATGGTGACGTCAGCACCAGAAGGTGAAGGACACCAGTAAAAACATGATGTTGATGTTGGTGCTTGCCCTTGCCTGATTTCGTGGAGCCAGGCCCCTCACTTTTCTTGCTGTCTACCTTCCTCGTCGTCCTCTGGGCAGAAGAACCTCTCAGTTCTGTCGTCTTCACTGGGGGTCATTGGCTCTGACTGAAGTGCTCACATTCCGGCTGTCTGTGAACTGCTTGCTGAATTCACGTGAGAACTTGAGTTGTCTGATGATGAGGAGTTCAAGGTGAGCAGGGCGGCAGAGGGAATGAAACTGTAGATGGAGGCGTCGATAACAGTGTATATCTTTTCCACATAGTCTTCCACACTCCCAGCTGGATACCAACACGTTAAAGGTTCCTCAGCGTTTCCTGTCGGGACCAAACGCCTTAGAATAAGGACTTGTAAGTTAAGAGCGAAGGAGAAGATCCCTAATCCTGTGATGACTTTGAGAGCAGATTTAGGAGTGCACAATCTCTGAGCTTTGAGTGGGAACCTAACGATAATGAAACGATCCACAGTCATGGCCAGAAGCACCAGGACGCCAAAGTGAATGGCAAAATAGAACAGGAAGTTGTGAAGACCACAGGTCCAGTCACTGCGCATATAGAATACAGTATGACCAAGGTAGCGACTCACGACAATACTCAGGGCGAGACCGAGAATGACGGAATCCAGGACAGCAATGGCGGCCATGTACATACAGGTGGAGGTGGTGCGGAGACTGGTGAAGACGAAAGTCACAAAGCACAGGAAGTTGAAGACAAGGCCCACACTCACCAAGATGGGAATGAATATTCTGTACATTAGAATGTAAACTGGACAAGTTGAGCAGCAATCACAATATTTTTCATTGTACTTTCAAACTGGATAGCGAACAACCAGGAACAAAAAATCACAACACATGGAAAACAACATTTTATTACATCCAAAGAAGATGCATTGTGATGTGGCGTTACATCAATTGAGCTTGGTCTGTCAGGAATGGTGTAATGGCTGATATGATCCACTTCTCTTTAAACCTGTGTCTTAGGTATATCGCATGTATTTCAACGTTAAGGCACTTGAATAATACTGAACATGCGTAAGTAACCATTTGCGACTATGCGTTTTGAATACGAACCTGAATGTGCTACACAAACGGCTTGTTAAATATACATATTGATGATCCGAAAATGCAGCAAAAATTATATTATGGTGATTAAAACCTAACAATCCATCAGTCATCAGATATCAGAAGTAAAATGTAATGATTTTAAGTTTCGACAAAGAGTAATGTGTAACTATTTCGGGATATTTTTTTTTCCAAATATTTACAACAGTAGGAATACATTTACTTAAGCCCATTTCCATTCCCCCTAATGTAGTAATGATATGTAAAAGTGAATTACAATCGTTTGAGTCAAAAGAGTGCGTAATTTCTCTTCCTTCCAACAGATTCTAACTAATTCCAGTCGAACGTAATCTTCTTACCACAAACGTAGTCCATATCTTGCCCAGAAAAATCACATCCGTTTTCAGATAGTGGACATACAACATTCCTTTTCAGCACATGTGCAAACCCCGGAATAAAACACCAAAGCATCATTGCGATGATAGCACAATCTGTTGACAGAAGACCAGCAGGGTTAGGAAAAAATGGAGGCGATAGCTTTTTGTTACATTGAATTAGCATCCATAACCTGTTGTCTAAAAACAGGACGTGACAGCTTTGTTACAATATTGATGAGAACGGTCTTTGGACTGTGACAGCTTTGTTACAACATTGATGAGAACGGTCTTTGGACTGTGACAGCTTTGTTACAACATTGATGAGAACGGTCTTTGGACTGTGACAGCAAGCAGCTTTCGCGTTCAACAGAAGAAATGCACTTCTGACGGAACTGAGGCTTCATTGATGGAAGACATTACACTATTGCTGGCAGCGGCACTGGGATGCCAGCAGCAAATAAACTGTCGCTTCTAAACTGGCCCAATAAGACAACGGTTCTCTATGAATTGGGTCAATAGAGATTACGTTATTAATGAGCAACGCTTATCAATGAATTGGGTCATTAGAGATCACATTACGGATGAACATACTGGACATTTCTGAAAACATTTCTGAACGCCGGTTTAGTCCCTCGTTCTGTGTAAACTCCTTGCTTAGTATGTTCCTGTGTCACTGAGAAAAAGAAAGATTCAGCCCTCCACACATTGCCTTAACCAGTGCCACCATCCCTCATATCTGTTGGCAAAGCTGGGCGTTTCTGCAATATTCCGTGTAATAGTGATAATAATGGCATAACCTATTGTTAAAGAAAGATTATGTAATGTTTACAGATGATAACCTTAAACCTTTTACAGCTAATCTTAAATAAATGTTAGCTAACCGCAAAAAAACCCACAAAAAACAAAACAAAAAACAAACAAAAAAAAAACAAAAAAGAAAACGTGGACAAACGAATTACAAGACAAAACACGACGCGTTTCGACCTCTTAGGTCTTCTTCAGGCAAGATACAAAACAATTATTACAACGAAAATGACCGAGCAATCACTTATCTTCAATCACTTCAGCGCAAGACAGGCGTTGAAGTGATTGAAGATAAGTGATCATAATGCAAATGATTCACCCGAATCAAGTTGGATTCATTAGAACCATACTCAGGGAAGGCAGATTTATTCATTTGCATTATTTATTCATTTGCTAACATTGCAAGATAGGACTCAACACCTATCTTACTTTGATGTGATTGGAGAGAGAGAGAGAGAGAGAGAGAGAGAGAGAGAGAGAGAGAGAGAGAGAGAAAGAGAGAGAGAGAGAGAGAGAGAGAGAGAGAGAGAGAGAGAGAGAGAGAGAGTACTACTTATTGAAGTACTCTAAATACAACTGTCTTGGGTTTGCGTAATGTTAATGAAATCAAGAATCATACAACTAAACATACAGCAAGATCAAAATACAAAGTCACAATGAAAAAGAAATGAAGAAAGAAAGAAATGAGCGGCAATGTGTGAGTTCTGTTGGTTGCCCTTTCTTCACCTGTCAAGCAACATAGCAGTTTTTGCGTCGGCAAATTCACCCAGGGTTTGTCTGTCACCTGAGGATAACTGGTGATCGTGTGGTTGGTCACCACGGCTTCCATCATCAGTGAGGACATCGAAGGCATCATGTCAAAGCCAGTCGCAAAAGATGACGTCACATCCGCAAAACGTCTCTCACTGCCCGCCATATTTTTTCCTATACCCTGGGAAGACAGATTTATTCGTTTGCATTACAAACGACACCAGTTGGCAGGTTGTCTCGAAAGTATATGACGACAGTGAATGGAAGGCATTTTTCATATTACAAACAAATCACGGCAGGTGCCATATCTGTTTATTATCAAATACCTGTCACATTACAATTTACCACATAATTCATGCGCGCAGTGACAGCAAGGTTATTGGTCCATTATCCTATATACCAGTAACAGTCTGTTCTTGGTTTAGGAGACACAAAAAGCAAACACGCAGCACCTGTTCATAATTATCAGTATTTTTGATTCCCTTTTCTATTGTTGAGTGACATTCTTTTCGAGTCAGTAGTATTTCATACCAGATGACTACAAATAACGTTTGAAAAAGAAGGAAGGAAAGACATCTTAAGTATCGCTTCAGTAGTATAGACTATAATCTGTGTAGATCTGTATTGGCCAGGTACAGGCTTGGACACTCAACAGTAAGTTAAGAGCTACAAAATGAAATACCCTTTCCATCTCTCAGATCTTCTTTCATCCTTTCCTCTTGCAATACAGACTGTCATTCTTTTTACTGATACAGCTCGTAATCAGGATGTTGTTGGTGAGAGTAAGCTTCTGTGAAAGACTGGGCGTTAAAGATCTACATGAACGTCCTTACTGAGATCAGGGGGATGATGTTTTCAGATCATTTCCTACCAAAGGAACAAAGGCTTTATTTACGTCCCCTGTTATCTCCAGAACTGGCGTTTGTTAGCTGAATCTCTCCGAAATACATTAAGAAAAATCAAAAGATAATGAATTGCGCAGCAAGTCTCTCTTGCTGGGCTTGAAGACGAGATCACACCACTCACCTTCCTATTAATCTCACCAAAACATACAAGAAACGTTTTTTTTTTTTTTTTTTTAAAGATATCAACAAAAAGTCAGTGCTAACCTTCTATAACATAAGAAGAGATCTAAAGAGTACAACAAAACTGGACCTCAAAGAAGCACATCAGCAATATCTCGGCACCACTGTCCTGGAACATCAAACAGAACATTACCCAGTCCCGAAGACATTGGTTGCCAGCCATTGCGATGACATTAAAGCAAGTAGGAGAAAGGCAAGAGCAAGACAATCCTTCTTACACCAGAACAGCCAAGAAACAGCGACATAAGACCACAACTAAACCATACTTTAGACGTCTTTCCATCCCAGGGAACAAACTGAAGTAAGTGGACGGTGGACTGAGTTCAGGAAAGAGCCAAACCATTGCTGTCTTAAATCAGGGACCTGTACGCTGGATCACAGTCATAATACTGCAGCAGATGTATCAAAAGACAAATGTAAGCAGAAACAAAAAAATTCATGGCCTGGCAAACAAAAACAAACAAATTACAAATCAAGCACGACACGTTTCGACCTATTGCGTCTTTATCAGGAAGCGCAATAAACGTTCAAAACAATGAAAATTAAGGACGAACTTATCTGTTTACTTATCACTTATTTCTTTAATCTGGGTGCAAAATCTGTTGAAAATTTTATGGAAACATCTCACAAAGGGTGATACTGAAACAATTAGGAACAGAAGTCAACGAGGTACTGAAAACTATCTGTCAGAGAATATCTGAAGAAAATCAGCGGCCAGTGAAATGGACAAAGTCCCTGATGTTTGCCATGAAAAAAAAAAAAAACACCTACAAACCTGTGACGCTACAAAGGAATCATTTTAATCAGCCACCCCAGGGAAGTGATAGCTACACCTATTGAACAAATTGAAATTAAAAAGCAAAATATTTTTTTCTGGAAGAATTTTATACAGTTTCAAAGCGTCGTTTACGTGATTTGTGGTCAAGCTACAGGAAGCCAACACCCACATATCATTCATTTTCATTTGTACACGAGAAGAATTCAAGCCAATATAGAGAAGATGCTTCTCTGGGTAAAGAGCTCCAGCTGTTCATTGTACTTTGGAAGAAATCGGCTTGCCTGCATTGGGTACAACAGTGAACCAGCAACAACCCTGAATTACTACATATGGTTATTTTTGTTTCAAGGCAAAATTAGGTACAATTTGTATTTCGTAACTTCTACAGTCATATTTTGTTTTCAAGATGGTATCTATTTTTCATTTTTTGTTTAGTTTCTTCTATCTCAAGATAATCTAATGACCAGGATAATCTCAAAAGTGTTTTTTGATTTGTGACAATGAAAATGGCAGATGTCCCATTATTAAAAAAAACTCAGACAAATCTCTAGGAACTTGATGATCTACAGTGACAAGACAAATGCATTACATTCAATTTTTCGCATAGGCTTTAAAACTATTTTACGTTGTTAGCGAACCGCAAAAAAGAAAAAAGAAAAACGTGGACAAACGAATCACATGAAAACCTATCTTGCGCTGAAGTGATTGAAGATAAGCAATTGCTCGTTCATTTTCGTTATCCTAATTGTTTGTATCTTGCCCGAAGAAGACCCAAGAGGTCGAAACGCGTCGTGTTTTGTCTTGTGATTCCTTTGTCCACGTTAGATTTCTGCAGTCGTCTCACTTTGCAACTAGATCTATTTTACATTGGTTGAAACAGATCAGTGGGCTTTTTCCAAAATTATCAGAATTTGTAAGCACTTAATCTTAAGTCAGTCGCTTTAACATATCAGCAATTCCACTTTCTGATATCATCTGGTTTTGTCTTGTGTGTTCCTCGCTTGTCGTCTAGTGCAGTCTGCAGTTCCTGACCTGTGTATTACGCCCATTGTACTGCTATGTCTTTGACAGTTGCCGTGTTGCACTATATGTTGTCATACAGCTACCCACTATAGTCATCTCACTGGTGTATTTCAACATCGTAGTGGACAGGAGCTGAAACTAGTTCTTTTTCATATCTAGTTTGCTCTAATTTATGTTTCCTCTCGGAAGGAGGTGGGGTGGGGGGGGGGGGGGGGGGAGGTGGCGGGGATCATCTACCTTGAATTATCAAATTAAAAGGGGTTGTATCACTCGCCCTAATTAGCACACAAATGATCGTCCTTGGCCAAGATACAAATCGTTTTGTATGAATACTATATGAATGATCATTAAATTTTCGCTCAATTCTATCATATAGATGGTCATATATGTCTATCCATCTACCTATCTACCTATTATCTATCTGTCTATCTATCTATGTATCTATCTATCTATCTATCTATCTATCTATCTATCTATCTATCTATCTGGTTTTACCGTGATAGTTTTCTTTCTTTCTTTCATTATTTGTTTATTTGTGTTTGCTTGCATCATTATCAGAATTGCCAATGTTTCTGATAACAGTAATCTATGGGGCTTTTCCTCTCTGGTGGCTGTGCCATATTTCCTTCTTTTTTATTTTTAGGGAAATTGTAATCTACAACTTTATTTAAAACGGTTGTCAGTTTTGAAATAAGATATGACAAACAACAACAACAACAACAACAACAACAACAACAACAACAACAATAACAAACAAACAGAAGCACCTATTGTCCCTCCCCTGCATCGCCAGTCATGGAACGCTCTTCTTTCTATCTTTGTCTGTTTTTCCTTTTCCATGCACTCTTCACATACGCAAGATCTCCCTCAGTGCCTTTCCTGATCACTTTTTTCTTTTAGATGGAAGTATTTCTAAACAGCAGGTGACCCAGATGAAGTGCACGCCTGATGAACTCTTCATAGACCCAAACACCTGTGAGTTGCTGGTCCTAGTGACTCGCACTTTACAGGA
The DNA here is from genome assembly GCA_033310375.1 of Conus canariensis. Lineage (NCBI taxonomy): Eukaryota > Metazoa > Mollusca > Gastropoda > Neogastropoda > Conidae > Conus > Conus canariensis. Next base: position 8,607,472 of record CM065715.1, read on the forward strand.
ACAAGGAAACTGACAGAGCATTCACTCCAAGATTACTTCTTTGGCCTTTTCCCCTTACATGCCCCAGTGTCTTTCAGAAGTTGTTCACTGTGATGGTGCGTTTTGATGATTGCTAGGCTGTCTGGATATCCATGCTCCTAGACCCACGTTTTATCATCATATTTACGCGCTGAAGCGCGCTCACACACACGTACACACACACACGCGCGCGCGCACGCGTGCACGCACGCACGCACACACGCACACACACACGCACGCAAGCACGCACACACACGTACAAAGAAAAAAACACACAAGCATACACATACACACACATGAGTGCGCTCATGCACGCACGTATGCACTCACTCTTGCAAACGCAACACACACACACACACACACACACACACACGCACACACACACACACACACACACACACACACACACACACACACACCACACACACACACACACAAACACGCGCGCGCGCGCACGCGCAAACACGCACACACATACACACACGTAGAGACATACAGACAGACAGACAGACAGACAGACAGACAGACAGACAGACAGACGGACAGAAACACACGTACACATACATACATACGCGCGCACACACACACACACACACACACACACACACACACACACACACACACACACACACACACACACGCACGCACATACACACACATACACACACACACACACACACACACAAACAACACACACACACACACACACATGCACACACACACACACACACACACACCACACACACACACACACACACACACACACACACACACACACACACAACACACACACACACACGCACACACATACGTGCGCGCGAGCGTAAACATGAATCACATGTTCAAATAAGCATGCTAATGGAAGCACACATAATTATTACACATTTGAAGGCTCATTGGCTGGGCTTTGTTTCCTCCTTTTCCTCCCGTTCCATTTAATGTAGGTATGACATAGGGACAGGGAAAACATAAAAGTTGTTAGCGATTTCAGTCAGTAGTGATCAGTGCAAACTAAAGGCAGTATCGATCAATCAAGTCAATTACCTCTCAATTCGTGCAATCCCGCGCTCGCTAGCAGCTAGCTCTGTGTGTGTGTGTGTGTGTGTGTGTGTGTGTGTGTGTGTGTGTGTGTGTGTGTGTGTGTGTGTGTGTGTGTGTTGTTCTTCAATTTAACGTCTTTTCATTAAATGTGATATTAGACAAGGTGTGGGTTGTGTGTGTGTGTGTGTGTGTGTGTGTGTGTGTGTGTGTGTGTGTGTGTGTGTGTTTGAGTGTGTGCGTGCAGCGTGCGTACGTGTGTGCGCGCCCGCGTGCGTGCGTGTGCGTGTGTGCGTGTATGTGTGATGAGGAGAAACTCTAAGTAAGAATTGAACTGTAAAAAACAAAAACCAAAAAAAAACCAAAAAAAAAAAACATCAAAAGTAAAAACAACCAACTGTACAAAATAAGATAATGAAATAGCAATTACAGGATTGAGCCAACTGGGCTTAACATAAGAATTCGTACAAAATTTAAGAGAGACATGGTATCCTGGAATATGCACTTTGAAGCACCCTTTCTAAATTCTGACAAATCGGATTCAAAGCAGGGACAAAAGTATAGAACGTGTGTTGTTGTACAATTATCAAGGGCGCCGCAAGCACATCGAATATTCTTGACATATTTTGTTCTGAATGCGTTTATTTTTAACCGAAATAATAAGGACAGAAGTTGTTTACTGTGTCTTGGATATAATCCTATGTTTGTATTACGGTTTACTGGATTTACTGAGGAAGCCCTTTTTAAAAGATTACTTGCTCGAGAGTTCGTACAACAAAGTATCGGAGAGTCGGGTTTGTGTATTCGGGGGAGAACACTTTCTTTGTAGTATTCCTCAAATTTTTCAAAAGAGACTCTTTGTAAGAGAGAATATCCTTCATGTAAGCTCAAGGGAATATGAATAGTAGCCGTATTGTCAGAATTGTTTGCACCTGCTCGAGCAATCCTGTCAGCCCATTCATTTCCGGATATGAAGCAATGGGAAGG
>CM065715.1:8614514-8624514 GCA_033310375.1 Conus canariensis
TAGATTTCCGCCTGCAGTGGCCTCACTTTGTTAGATTTCCGCCTGCAGTGCCTCACTTTGTTTAGATTTCCGCCTGCAGTGGCCTCACTTTGTTTAGATTTCCGCCCGCAGTCGTCTCACTTTGTTTAGATTTCCACCTGCAGTGGCCTCACTTTGTTCAGATTTCCGCCTGCAGTCGTCTCACTTTGTTTAGATTTCCACCTGCAGTCGCCTCACTTTGTTTAGATTTCCGCCTGCAGTCGCCTCACTTTGTTTAGATTTCCACCTGCAGTGGCCTCACTTTGTTTAGATTTCTGCCTGCAGTGGCCTCACTTTGTTTAGATTTCCGCCTGCAGTCGCCTCACTTTCTTTAGATTTCTGCCTGCAGTCGCCTCACTTTGTTTAGATTCCGCCTGCAGTCGCCTCACTTTCTTTAGATTTCCACCTGCAGTCGCCTCACTTTGTTTAGATTTCCGCCTGCAGTCGCTTCATTTTGTTTGGATTTCCGCCTGCAGTCGCCTCAGTTTGCAACTAACAGGCTCACAGCAAGTCCAATCAAAGTACAGCTTCCTTGCATAAGTCTGACGTGAAGATCCGAGGTCAGGTTACCTTTCAAATAAACGGATAGACAGGCTGATCTTGGGACATGGTATCTGACTCATCTACGGCTGCTGGTGTTGCTGATGTGTTGTCAGTTCAACATCTCGTTAGGATTTGCTTCTCTAGCCAGTTCATGTACATACTGAAAACGGCGAGCGACGTTGGGGGTACCCATACCCTTGCCGAACACCTGATTATGGATCTCTCATTGTTTTTAAGAGCGTGATTGATGATCATACGGGGCAGATCTTTCGGTGTAGCATTCGGGGAATAGCTGTGGTTTGATGACCACAGCCTCAAACAATGTATCAGACATGGTTGCGGTAGGGTATCCTACTAGGGGATGTCAGATCACTGCCAACACACCCATGGTCACACTGTGGACATCTGGGGGCAGAGCACCCCATATGATCTTTCACTCCTCTGCCAGTTGCACCAAGCTGGTGGTATCACTTACAAAAACAAAACAATCAAACAAGCAAAAAAGAGGGAAAACAAAGAAAATCTTGCCCTGGAGGCTATATCCGTGAATTCACCTCACCAGTTTCGCTGGTTCCAGACAATAGGTCTTCAAGGTGGATTTTTTTCATTTCACGGAATCCAGGAACGTGATAGAAATGAGGAATGGATACGTGAAAACCTTAGTGACTGATATTCCAGCGAGCGATACATGAAAACCAAGGACTAGCACCATCATGGAAGGTTTTTGCTCAGCTCTACCCGGGTAGACAGTCAGTAGTGTGAACGAGCTATGTGTATTGTAAAGTGCTTCGAGCTTGGCTTCCAACCGACGACAGCCGTTATGTAAAATTACACTCAACAGCAGGAATACTTTCGGAATTGTTGTAAGTTTCTGATAGTTGTTGGCTTTACTAAGTTGCCCGAGACCTTGAGCAGAGTCCAGATCTGTGAAAAACAACGTGTGAAGTGAAGCCCCCCCCCCCCCCCCCCCCCCCCCTAGTAAGTTGTAAACCCTTAGAGAGAGTTTTTGCACACCCAAAGACAAGAAGGTCTGTAGAAGCTAGAGTACATGTTGATGCTGAGACAAGTCGGAAGAAGAGACACTTCTTCTTAATGTTTACCCATCGTTAATAAGTTGTTCACTGTCTGAGAGAACAGAATTCACCCTTTGACATGTTCACACAGGGGGGCTAAAGTGTCTCAGTGATGAGACATCAGTGAGGTACTTCAGCATCATTAGTGAGATACTTTAGCGTTGTCACGGTGTGATGTTTTTTGGGTTTTTTTTTTCCAGCTGTCTCTGCTCGGAGAACTCTAGAGTGCGAAAGTGTGTGCAAGGCTTAATGTTCCCGTTTCATTTTTTTTTAATTTATTTATTAGTGTTCAGTTCGATCTAGGTTTATCTCGTCTCACAGGTGCTGCACGTGTGTCCCGTGTTTTCCGTTACCTGTCGACTCTGTAGTGAGTAAAGTGATCTTCCCGTGACGGCGAATAGGAGAGAGAAGCAGACGACTGGGAGCAGTGTTAGTGGACAGACGTAGGTAGTTTGCTATATGTGATGGGACCCCGTTCCCTCTTGAGTTCATAGAAAAGTTAAGTTTATTCTTTGGTATGAACTGGGTTTTGTATAGCGGGACATCGTTCGTGAGAACTCAAGTTATATGATAATGGTTGCCGTTGGGCTCCATTGAAGTGAAGAAAAAAAAAGATTTTGAAAAGAATAACCGAGAGGGAAATACATATATTTCTGCTCTGAAGGGTCGTTGGAAGACCTGGGACTTTGTCTTGTTAAACGAGAGTCGGAAGGGCTTCTTCGTTACTTCATTTGCCTAGTGTTTGTTCGACTGAATGTTTCGTATCACTGGTCTTTTTGGTGAGTAAACCTGGAATTTAATTAAATTAATAGTACTAAAACACCCATTTTTTTGTTGCCGCATTAGGATAGACTCCTTATTTAATTTGTATTCTAAATTATAAATCTGTTTTCCTTCGTACATAGAATGTAGGCAAAGGAGTGGGCTCGTCCCTGTTGGCACTCCGAATAAGTAGTGTTGTGTGGAAGGTTTGTTTTATTCCAAATTCATTATTCACCCATTGTTCTCATTTTCCAGTATATTTTGTTTGAAATTTCATGTTAAATCATTCGATATATGTTGTAAATAAAGTACACTAGTATAAAAGAATACTGTGTAAAATGTTCTTTTTTCTTCCCACAAAGGTTGAAAGTCAGTTTCAGAAGAAATACTGTTTAATAATAAAGGATAAAAATTATGGCTATGTTTTAAGAAAGAATTGGTTCTCCAAGCGGGAGGGCCATATTCTGTTGTAAAATAGTTATGTTTTCTTTTGAATTGTTAAAACTCAAAATGAAGGCTGTTTCGTGTGAGCCAGTTTGGTAAAAAGACTTTATTCCGATAAGGGAAAATGGCAGCCTTATGTATTACGCCAGCGAGTGCTGAACGTTTTCATTAATATTCAACTCGTGGAAGAGTATAGAGATGCGTAAGGGATTGTTTCGTGTTGCTTTGACTTTTGTTTAATGTATTCTGAAATGATTAATAATTCCATTGTTAAATAATTGCTGAGCACATTCTGTTAGATGCTGCCTCCACCATTCGCAAGGCTTTGGGAATGGATGAAATTTGATTGATTGCTCATTGATGTCTGATAGAGCTCAATTGTAGTAGGATAATGTGGGGTGCTTTGATCCCCGAATGGTTTCATTTCATATAATTTATTTTTGTATTACTCTCCCATGTTTACTTTAAAATATGAGAGTGACATTATTTTTCGTCCTCGTGGTGGAAATGTATATATGAATGGGACATGGGAAGCTGATTGCCTACATGGGTAAAGACATGGAATACTCCTCTTTCATGTGCGTTGAAAATGTTTAAAGAGGATGAAGACTGAGGAAATGAAATGTCGAAAGAGTTATAGAGACAAGTTGATAAACTATTAAATATTTTAGGAAATGCAACAATAATTTAAAGGTAAAAAAATACAAAATGTATATGGATTGGTACATAGCCATTTTTAATTTCATATAGTGTGAACGCTCGGTATTAAGAAAAGTATTTAAATTAAGGCCTGATCTCTGTTTTGTCTGTGCATCGTCTACAGCTCACGTTTTAGGCAAAATATTTATGAGGTGAGAGTGATGTGTTGTACAGGACTGATCTTACCTCACCTGAGCTTACTTTACCTGACCTGACCCATACCTACCTGATCTGACCTGCTCTGGACTCCCTTGTCGCCGCTGACCGCCTCGCCTGTGGCCGTGTCTGGGAGGGCCTGCGCTTGCCCGAGGAGGGGCTGGAACGTGTGGGCTAGCCCAGATGTCCTTTCCGCCTTGTCATCTACTCATCTTTGCTCTTGAGTGACTGCGATCAACAGTGTGGACCTGAGTGGCTCCATGCTCTGCCTTCTTCGATCGTGGGATTGACTGTTCTTACCTCTTCGTAACCCTCTGTCCGGTGCAGTGAGTAATGTGGGTGATGTGTCGGACAATAACAGGGTCAGGCCTTTTTCGTTCAAAAACTAAAGGTTTTTTTTCTCCCCTTTTCTGAGCGTTCTGGGTTTGTTTGTTTTTTTTTCGTTTTTTTTTTCTCGGTGTGTGTTCGCCTTTTGGGGAGAAATGTGTAGGGGTGACGAATTAATATTGCTCTAGAAAAGAGATTGTTGTTGGAGATTCATTTTTTTTATTATTTAAGGCAGAAAGGAGTATTGTGGATTTTTTTATTTTATTTTATATGTTCATGAATATGTAACTTATTTGGTTTCATTAATTGAAAGATGTAGAGATTTCTTCTTTTGTATCAGAGAGTGTTCATTTTTGCCTCCCAAGTTAGGGTTTGGGAAACGTGATGGCTCTTTGACAACTGAATATAAAGTTGGTCTGTTTTCTCTTGGGTAGATTTTATTACTTAGTCTGCCTGAGTGACACCTAGCTATTTTTTAGCCTTGGTTATTTAATTCTTTGAAGGTTTTTTCTTCTCTCCCTCCATTTGTTTTCCCATGGTCGATTTTTGGAGAATTTATTGTTCCAGTTGGGACTTAGTTTTTTTTTTTTTTTTTTTTTTTTTTTAAAGAAAAAAAGAAAAGAAACGAAGCTACCTGGAAAACATTTTGTGTGTGAGAGAGTCGTTAGTAATGTAAATCGTTAACTGTAAATAAAACCGTACTTGTGATATCGTCTCTTGTTTTACTTCGTTACAGTCGATCTGAGTGTGCATCTTCATCAGCCCAGCTTCTCCCTTGAACTTTAAATCACGTGACTTCACCCGCGTGACAAGCATCATCAGTGAGGTACTTTACCATCATTAGTGAGATACTTTAGCATCATCAGTGAGGTCCTTTAACATCATTAGTGAGATACTTAGCATCATCAGTGAGGTACTTTAACATCATCAGTGAGATACTTCAGCATCACCAGTGAAATACTTCAGCATCATTAGTGAGGTACTTCAACATCATCAGTGAGGTACTTTAGCATCATCAGTGAGGTACTTCAGTATCATCAGTGAGGTACTTCAGTATCATTAGTGAGATATTTCATCATCATCAGTGAGATTCTTTAGCATCATCAGTGAAATACTTCAGCATCATCAGTGAGGTACTTCAGCATCATTAGTGAGGTCCTTCAGCATCATCAGTGAGGTCCTTCAGCATCATCAGTGAGGTCCTTCAGCATCATCAGTGAGATACTTCAGCATCATCAGTGAGGTCCTTCAGCATCATCAGTGAGATACTTCAGCATCGTCAGTGAGGTCCTTCAGCATCATTAGTGATACTTCAGCATCATCGGTGAGGTCCTTCAGCATCATCGGTGAGATTCTTCAGCATCATCGGTGAAATACTTCATCATCATCAGTGAGATACTTTAGCATCATCAGTGAAATACTTCAGCATTATCAGTGAAACACTTCAGCATCATCAGTGAGGTCCTTCAGCATCATTAGTGAGGTACTTCAGTATCATTAGTTAGGTACTTCAGCATCATCTGTGATACTTTAGCATCATCAGTGAAATACTTCAGCATCATCAGTGAGATACTTTAGCATCATCAGTGAGGTACTTCAGCATCATCAGTGAGGTACTTTAGCATCATCAGTGAGATACTCTAGAATCCCTGCGATGTGTTGGGACAGACAGACTGAGTCTAAAAGTAAAATCACCACTGTGTGTCTCATCTTGTTTACATGAGACTGCATCCCTTCATTCATGTCAGTAAATTACACCACGAAAGAGTACACCAAGTGAACGTAGTGTCACTCAAGTCCGTACATACCAGCCTTCGTTCAGACTTTGACCATGGGCCATTGAGTTTACATGCAAAAGCTTTGGAAAACGTCTTGGAAAAACAACCAAAAAAAATCCAACAACAAATAAGACACAAATTTACACCCAAATTACTCTCCTATCCTGGACTGCAAGAAACAAACAAACAGATAAACAAACAAACAAAAAAGACACAAATTTACACTAAATCACTCTCCTATCCTGGATTGAGAAAAACAAACGGATTAACAAACAAACAAAAAAGACACAAATTTACACCAAATCACTCTCCTGTCCTGGATCGAGAAAAACAAACAAACAGATGAACAAACAAACAAATCAGACACAAATTTACACCAAATCACTCTCCTGTCCTGGATGTGAATCGATGTTACCGGTTGAATGAAACAGAAAACAAACATCAGAACTTCAAAGCTCCGCATCGGTTGGAGGGAAGCTGAAGACACCTTGCAGTCAACATACTGCAGATGACGAAGACCAAAGTATAATCAATGTGACAGTGACTCACCATCACACTGCAGAAAGAAGGTCAATACAGAATGGAAGCTAGCTCACGGAAAAGCAAACTTCTGAGCATAAGTGTGTGTGTGTGTGTGTGTGTACACACACACACACACACACACACACACACACACAGAGGCGCGTGCGCGCGCGCCTGCACCCGCACAGATATGTGTGTATATATATATATATATATATATATATATAAATATATATATATAATGCTGAACAATTAAGTAGTGGGAGAAAACAAGTGCAGGCTAACAATTCTCCAGTCATTATAGTAATTTCGGGGCTTTGATTTGAATTAAAAAAAATGAAGATGAAGAAAATGGGGGGGGGGGGGGGGGGGGGGGGGGGATATATTATAAATATGAGAAACCCTTCACTAGCTGCGTGAGGGAGGCATCGTAATCCTCTCGAAGGTAGATCTATATGTATTGCCTGCTCCTAGGCCTTTCGTCCGCTGGGTCGGACTCATCAGGGAGATACGGCTGATTGTGTCTGTGCTCTTGGTGTCAAATAGAGACACACCACAGTCCATAATTCTGTAGTGTTCTCACCACCAAGGGTTCAAAAAAGAATCCAACAGCACCCCCAAAGCAGCCAGTGAAGGGTAGTAAACGGAACAAAACGAAAGTGTGGAGAGGAAAAAAAAGTTGCTGAAAAACTAAAAGCATTATGCAAACAATATAAAATGTAGGGGACAATCTTTGAGCCTATGCTTGAGGATCCATTCAAGGATGCAAAGGAGATCAAAAGATACGGAACAGTCTGAGTGGTCAGCTGTGATGTTCAATAACCCGAGCATTGTGAATGGCTAAGAATTGTACAGAACAACCTTTACTTGGATCTCCTAAGAGATGCAATCTCCCACTGATTGACCAAACATTATAATGCTGAACAATTAAGTAGTGGGAGAAAGCAAGCGCAGGCAAACAATTCTCCAGTCATTATAGTAATGACGTGGTTTTGATTTGAATTTTAAAACAAAAAAGAAGATGAAGAAAATGGGGGGAATATATTATAAATATGAGAAACACTTCACTAGCTGCATGAGGGAAGCATCGTACTCCCCTTCGAAGGCAGATCTATTTGTATTGCCTGCTCCTAGGCCTTTCGTCCGCTGGGTCGGACTCATCAGGGAGATACGGCTGATTGTGTCTGTGCTCTTGGTGTCAAATAGAGACACACCACAGTCCATAATTCTGTGGTGTTCTCACCACCAAGGGTTCAAAAAAGAATCCAACAGCACCCCCAAAGCAGCCAGTGAAGGGTAGTAAATGGAACAATGCGAAAGTGTGGAGAGGAAAAAAAGTTGCTGAAAAACTAAAAGCATTATGCAAACAATGTAAAATATAGGGACAATCTTTGAGCCTATGCTTGAGGATCCATTCAAGGATGGTATAATATATATATATATATATCTGTGTGTGTGCGTGCGTGCGTGCGTGCGCGCGCGTGTGTGTGTATGTGTGTGTGTGTAGAAGGAAGAAGGTGCAAATATACATTCCTCTGTGTGTGTGTGCGCGCGCGCGCGCGCGCGCGCGCGTGTGTGTGTGTGTGTGTGTGTGTGTGTGTGCACGCACACGTGTGTGAGGAAAGGGGAGAAGGTGCAAATATGCATTCCTCTCTCTCTCACTCTGTGTGTGTGTGTGTGTGTGTGTGTGTGTGTGTGTGTTGAGGGAAAAAGATGCAAATATGTATTCCTGCATGTGTATGTGTGTGTGTGTGTATGGAGAGGGGAGAAGGTGCAAATATGCATCCCTCCTCTCTCTCTCTCCTCTCTCTGTCTCTGTGCGGTCGCGCGAGCGTGTATGTGTGTGTGTGTGTGTGGTACAAATATTTTGGTATTCTGTTTTTGTGTGTGGTGTATGTATTCGAGTGTCCAATTTGCACTTTTGAAAGATGTGCTCAGTACGAGCTTCATCAACCTATAATGAATACGTCTTGATCTGTACATTGTCAGAGCACTTAACAACAGATACATCAGCAAAGAGATAGTACTATCAGAAACAGACAGTATCACTATATCTGCAGTATATATTTAATATATATATATATATTATATATATATATATATATATATATATATATATTATATATATATGACTTACTCAATGTCTTATTAAATCAGTCGAATGCAAACTGATAGTAATGTTGTTTGCCCTGTATAGGTATGGCAAACTAAAATAGAATTCAAACACGTGGTATTACTGTATGTCAAGCATACGTATGACAAACTCAAAGTCCTATCAAGTCAATAGAAAGCAATTCGATTTTCAGTGTTGTACATATACAAAAGAGATTCCGACTGTGCAACAAATCAATCAAAATGTGCCCCCCCCCCCCCCCCCCCAACCTCTATCACCAATGAGGATCAATTGATTTTATTCCATTTAGATACTTGAAAGAAAATATTCACTTTATTCATGATGTCCGTCATTTTATGATGTATCTGTACACACACACACACACACACACACACAACACACACACACACGAACACAATCACACACACATACCCCCCCCCCCCCCCACACACACACACACACTGAGTTACATTTATGTTATGTTTAGATTTTAAGCTGTTGAACAATGTCCTTATTTTCTATGTATTACATACCTTTGATATGAATTAAGATTTCTGTCGGCAGACATAAACATTTATCACAAATGTGAAGACAAATGTAGGGCGCATGGAAAACTGGCCGAGTGGTTTTGGGATAACAGAAATGCCATGAAGGGATTCATTTTTCATTTGTTTTTGAAATGTCCCCGAACATAATGAGACGTAAACAAAGACATGAAAATAGTTGTACTACCGCGATTAAATATACCTAATACCGACTACATAGGCACCAAAATAATTTAAGGAATACTTTGAGGGCATAGAAAAATGAGTGGAAGAGTCTCCAAGCTCTTGTTAATTGCTGAACAGCAGCAACAACAAAACCACAGTATGATTCATAATCACACTAAACCAACGTTTTCAGTGTGTATGCCACATTTTGATTCAAAATGCAACAATCCTGAATTCAATATTTGAAGTATTTGGTTTTCGCGCGAGTTGACAAATGGTAAAAAATTACGAATTTCGAAGAAAAATGTGAAAGAACTGAACACTTAACAAACATCTGCTGAAGCGACAGAGAGGAATGAATGGTAGAGAGACAGGAAGATTCCTTTAACATCAACCTTAATCAAATAGGTCGGGTTTCTATTGAATTCTTTACTAAAAGTCCTGGAAAGCTGAGAGAACAGTTTACGTTTTAGTTTCAATTTCAGTTTTCACACACCAACACACACACACACACGCACACACACACACCACACACACACACACAACTTAGAACAGATGTTCGTTAACAGTTCGGTAAGCATCCCTCTCAAAAGAAACGCACACCTTGAGACGCCCACCCATCCAAAAGTTGCGGGTTCAAATCTCAGCAGCGCCAGGAAAAAAAATGTTGGCAGTAGAAGGGCATCTGAGAGTCAAGACCAGAATGCAGTCCGCCCCCCTCAGAGTGTAAGGATTTCAGGGTCGAAACACTTGTCTGAGTGGAAGGGAGGGGGGAGGGGGGGTACTTATCTGAAGACTTTCTGCTGTCAAGCTCTCCCTAGAAGCTTCTTCCTACTCTTGGATCAAAACTGTCTT
>CM065715.1:8629514-8637014 GCA_033310375.1 Conus canariensis
CATAGGCATGTAGTTAGAAGTCGTACCATCTGGCAGTACTGCACCAACTACAGACCAGAAATACCACTGCCAACACTTCTGGCGCTCTGCCTTCGTCAGAGATAGCACAGCAGATTATCAGGTGTAGCAGTTTGGTGCTACTGAAGATCCTCTAATGTGAACAAAAGAAACAGAAAGGCAGAAATGCTGGCAAAACAAGCCGCGTAGGAAGAAAAAGAAAAGGAAAAAAAAGAAAAACAGCCGACTCATACAGAGCTGTACGCCATCGTCGTGTTTCTGTACCATTTTGTTCGTATGAGTTACCACCAGCGGCCAAGAGGCGATCAGGCCACCGTCTTTTGTCTTCCAACGGGACATAACGTGCACCACCGCATACACAGGTTCTGTCACCTTCTCCACACCCACTCTGTCCTTGTCAAGAAGCACACACCACGGCAGGACGTGTCCTCTAGGACAGTTGGAGCCACCAGCCTCTGAGGAAGCCGACGCCAACCGACCTGCAGGACAAGCTGCGTGTACTTGTGAATGCTCTGCACAGGACTCATACATCATCCTGAGAGCTAGTCTTCTAGTACATCATCCTTAGAGCTAGTCTTCTGGTACATCATCCTGAGAGCTAGTCTTCTAGTACATCATCCTTAGAGCTAGTCTTCTGGTACATCATTCTGAGAGCTTGTCTTCAAGTTCATCATCCCGAGAGCTAGTCTTCTAGTACATCATTCTGAGAGCTAGTCTTCTGGTACATCATTCTGAGAGCTAGTCTTCAAGTTCATCATCCCGAGAGCTAGTCTTCAAGTTCATCATCCCGAGAGCTAGTTTTTGGTACATCATTCTGAGAGCTAGTCTTCAAGTTCATCATCCTGAGAGTTAGTCTTCAAGTTCATCATCCTGAGAGCTAGTCTTCAAGTTCATCATCCTGAGAGCTAGTCTTCTGGCACATCATTCTGAGAGCTGGTCTTCTAGTACATCCTCCTGAGAGCTAGTCTTGTAGTACATCACCCAGACAGCTAGTCTTCTAGTACATTATCCTGAGAGGTAGTCTTCTAGTACGTCATCCTAAGAGCTAGTCATCTGGTACGTTATCCTGAGAGCTAGTCTTCTAGTACATTGTACTGAGAGTTAGTCTTCTAGGACATCCTCCTGAGCGTTAGTCTTCTAGGACATCCTGCTGAGAGCTAGTCTTCTGGTACGTTATCCTGAGAGCTAGTCTTCTAGCACATTATCCTGAGAACTAGTCTTCTGGTACATCATCCTGAGAGCTAGTTTTCTAGCATGTCATTCTGAGAGCTAGTCTTCTAGTGTCATGGATTTGAGAATCTTTCATAATACCAATGATATTTTTACAGTAGTCTGGATGATACTATTTACCTTGATACTGATCTGAGACGGTAAATTGCATCATCCCCTGTGATACTAAACTGCGACGGCAAATTACATCATTCCCCTGTGACACTGAACTATGATGCTAAATTGCATTATTCCCCTGTGATACTGAACTGTGATGGTAAATTGCATTATTCCCCTGTGATATTAAACTGTGGTGGCAAATAGCATTATTCCCCTGTGATACTGAACTGTGATAGCAAATTGCATTATTCCCCTGTGATATTAAACTGTGGTGGCAAATTGCATTATTTACCTGTAATACTGAACTGTGATGGCAAATTGCATTATTCCCGTGTGATACTGAACTGTGATGGTAAAATTGCATTATTCCCTGTGATACTGAACTGTGATGCTAAATTGCATTATTCCCTGTGTACTGAACTGTGATGCTAAATTGCATTATTCCCCTGTGATACTAAACCGTGAGGGTAAATTGCATTATGCCCCTGTGATACTAAATAGTGAGGGTAAACTGCATTATGCTTCTGTGATTCTAAACTGTGAAGCTAAATTTTATGCCCCTGTGATACTAAACTGTGATTGTAAATTGCATTATGCCCCTGTGGGTCTAACCTGTGATGGTAAATTGCGTTGTACCCCTGTGATTATAAACTGTGATGGTAAAGTGCATTGTACCCCTGAGATACTAAACTGTGATGGTAAATTGCATTGTACCGATGTGGTTCTAAACTGTGATGGTAAATTGCGGTTTACCCCTGTGATACTACGCTGTGGTGGTAAATTTCTTTAAGCCCCTGTGATTCTACACTGAGATGGTAAATTGCATAATGCCCCTGTGATTACTAAACTGTGACGGTAAATTGCATTAGGCCCCAGTCTCAATACCACACTGGTCTGAGGTTTGCCCCTGACTTTCTAGGCTGTAGTACAATGGACTGCAACATGTCCTGCAGAAGTAAAGAAAACCCTTCATCTGTGATATTTCGGGGGGGGGGGGGGGGGGGGGGGGGGGGGGCGAGTAAATTTGCGTCTGATCTTCCTGCTTAGACTATTATTTATTAAGCAATTAACAGGCAAGGTCGAAAAATGGAAATTCAATTTTTTTTTGTGGGGGGAGAGGAGGGGGGGGGGGGGGGGGGGGGGGTGGAATAAAGAATTAAGAAGAAGAGGAGGACATCAGCATAATTGTTGGTCAGACACATGCCCATAATCAGTTGCTTACAATGGGCGAAAAAAAGTCGCTTTTTTAATCTAGTAAGTGAAATTAAATAAGAATGTCTAGATGCTCTCAGAAACGAAATCGTGTTGAAGCATACACTATTTCTCTGTAGACAAAGCACATGCATACACGATTAAGTTCCATTTACGATGGTTGTAAAAGATCTACTTCACTCTCTGTGCATAGTTTCTTTTCCTCACATTTTTCTTTTTACAATCTGAGTGCATGCGCTCGCCCTGTCTAAGTTGTCTAAGTTGTCTATGTGCTTGTGGGGGGGGGGGGGGGGGACGAGGAAGGAGGCGAAAATGTGGCGGGATGGAAGGAATAGGGGCAGGGACGAACGGAGGGAGGGAGTGTTTGTATGTGTGAATCTGACAAACCGTGCCACTGGATTACTCTCAGTAGTGACAAGCATCCGTTCACCCAAACCTGCCAGAACATTACATGCTGAGGAAAATGTCCATCCTTCTCCTACATGACAATGCCACGAAATAATACAGACTGGACGTTGGTAATCAAAGTTTCTAAGGAAGATTTTCTACATTCTTTTTCAATATCTTCTTCCCCTTAAAAATGACATCATTTCAATGATCGTGATCAGTGAAAGTTACCGCTTTATACGATGACAAAAATGACATACTAGATGATGTTACATGTGAAAAAACTGTTAACAGAATGTGTACTGCTTTCTTTCAAATCTGACATTTTAATCTCTGCAGCATTTGACACGATCGATCATAATATTTTGTTCTCACGGCTTCAAACTTCCTTTGGATTCAAAGACACAGCTCTCGACTGGATTATCTCTTACTTGACTGGACGGACTCAGACAGTGTGTGTACAGGGAAGATACTCAGACAGTTCTCCTCTTAGGTACGGTGTGCCTCAGGGTTCTGTACTTGGGCCAGTCCTTTTTGTGCTGTATGCTAGTCCTGTGTCTGACGTCATCAGTGGTCACGCCATGTCGCATGAGAGCTTTGCTGACGATACTCAGCTTCATCAGTCGGCTCCCATTGCTGAAACTGACTCACTGATTTCTCGGATGCGGGGCTGCATTGCAGATCTGAAGGACTGGATGACAACCAACAAACTACAACTAAACGACGACAAGACGGAACTCATGTTCGTGACAAAACAGCCTAACCATCCTTCTCTGCCTTCAACTGTCACTATCAATGACTGTGCTGTCTCTGTCTCCACCTCTGTCCGCAGTCTAGGGGTCATACTTTACCAATCCCTCTCCTTTGAGAAACAGGTTTCAAATATTTGCAAGATTGCCTATTTAGAACTAAGAAGAATCAGCTCTGTACGTCACCTTCTCTCTACAGATGCTACAAAAACTCTCATTTGTGCATTTGTCTTATCTAGAATAGATTACTGCAACTCACTTTTGGCCGGCCTTCCAAAATACCTGATAGAAAGATTACAGCGAATCCAAAATCATGCAGCCCGAGTCGTCTGTAGAGCAAGAAAACATGCTCACATTTCGCCTCTCCTCCACTCTCTTCACTGGCTATCTGTCTCAAACCGTATCTCGTACAAAATCTCAACTCTCACTTTCTCTGCTCTCTTTGAAAATGGACCTTCTTATCTCTCAGATCTCCTTAAAATCTACACCCCCTCTCGACAACTACGCTCCTGTGCTGACGACCGCCTTCTGCGAATGACTCGCTTCAGGACTACTACTGGTGAAAGATCTTTCTCTTTTCAAGCTCCAGCGACGTGGAACAGACTGCCAGACTGTCTCAGACATTCAGATTCTATCTCTTCTTTCAAGTCTAAACTTAAAACCCATCTATTTTCTCATAATTAGTCAATGCTGTGGGGAGAGGGGGGGGGGGGGGGGTACAACCTAACTCATAGCCGTCTGGGCCTTTTCAAATGTAGCGTATGTGTATGTTCTCTATTATATGTATTTGTTGTATGATTGAACGTTATAGGATTAAGTTTTTGTAGTGATATTTGAAGAATAAGTGAATGTCACACTGGTAGGATTAGGATTTGTTAGTTATTGTAGTAATAGTATTTGTAGTTGGGTGTAAGGTGTATTATTGTA
Organism: Conus canariensis; assembly: GCA_033310375.1. Lineage (NCBI taxonomy): Eukaryota > Metazoa > Mollusca > Gastropoda > Neogastropoda > Conidae > Conus > Conus canariensis. Next base: position 8,634,137 of record CM065715.1, read on the forward strand.
TATGAGAAGGGTGAATGTAGTATGACTTTGTAAAGCGCTTAGAGAAATTCGTTTGATTAAGCGCTATATAAGAAATCATTATTATTATTATTATTAGTTTACACCAATGACATGAGCAGATTGAAATCAGTATTGCACTAAATGTAGACCTTTGATAAGTAAACATTGATAATTTCTGATAGAAAAAACAACTCGGTAATACTACTCGTGCTTACTATCTATAACAAATTTATAAATAAAAGCCAGTTTTCCATATCTGCCAGCTTGTCAAAGGAATTCATACTTACAGTGTTTTAGCACAGCTGTAAACCATTGTCCCAATGCACAAACATACAGTGTTTTAGCACAGCTGTAAACCATTGTCCCAATGCACAAACATACAGTGTTTTAGCACAGCTGTATACGATTGTCCAAATGCACAAACATACAGTGTTTTAGCACAGCTGTAAACCATAGTCCCAATGCACAAACATACAGTGTTTTAGCACAGCTGTAAACCATTGTCCCAACATACAATGTTTTAGCACAGCTGTAAACCATAGTCCCACATACAGTGTTTTAGCACAGCTGTAAACCATTGTCCCAATGCACAAACATACAGTGTTTTAGCACAGCTGTAAACCGTAGTCCCAACATACAGTGTTTTAGCACAGCTGTAAACCATTGTCCCAATGCACAAACATACAGTGTTTTAGCACAGCTGTAAACCATTGTCCCAACATACTGTGTTTTAGCACAGCTGCGAACCATTGTCCCAACATACAGTGTTTTAGCACAGCTGTAAACCATTGTCCCAATGCACAAACATACAGTGTTTTAGCACAGCTGTAAACGATTGTCCAAATGCACAAACATACAGTGTTTTAGCACAGCTGTAAACCATAGTCCCAATGCACAAACATACAGTGTTTTAGCACAGCTGTAAACCATTGTCCCAACATACAATGTTTTAGCACAGCTGTAAACCATAGTCCCAACATACAGTGTTTTAGCACAGCTGTAAACCATTGTCCCAATGCACAAACATACAGTGTTTTAGCACAGCTGTAAACCATAGTCCCAACATACAGTGTTTTAGCACAGCTGTAAACCATTGTCCCAATGCACAAACATACAGTGTTTTAGCACAGCTGTAAACCATTGTCCCAACATACTGTGTTTTAGCACAGCTGCGAACCATTGTCCCAACATACAGTGTTTTAGCACAGCTGTAAACCATTGTCCCAATACACAAACATACAGTGTTTTAGCACAGCTGTAAACCATTGTCCCAACATACAATGTTTTAGCACAGCTGTAAACCATAGTCCCAATGCACAAACATACAGTGTTTTAGCACAGCTGTAAACCATTGTCCCAATGCACAAACACACAGTGTTTTAGCACAGCTGTAAACCATTGTCCCAAATGCACAAACATACAGTGTTTTAGCACAGCTGTAAACCATAGTCCCAATGCACAAACATAGTGTTTTAGCACAGCTGTAAACCATAGTCCCAATGCACAAGCATTTCATTGGTCCCTTCCATTCCGAGATAATTTATGGACCTAACGTAACAAAAAAGTTCAAATCCTAAGCATGTTACCCTACCTTTGCTAGAATTCATATAAAGACCTAAAATGCACCAACACTTTGCCAGAACATCTACAGTTTTCAGAATATTTTTCTCAGCTACACACACACACACACACACACACACACACACACACACACACCACACACACACACACACATATTCGTCTAATATCACTTAATGTGAAAAGACGCTAAATTGAAGACAACAACAACAACAAACAATAAACTACTTTGCAGGGAAGGGGAGTTAACTTAAGAATTTCAGTTGCTACACCATGCCTTCTCCATACAATCAGCTTAAAGAAGACAGAAGTTGTAAAAAAAAAACTCTCACGCCCAAGGCTGAACGTAGAAAAGCCAAACTTTGTCCGCACCCTTCCTCCCTCCCTCCCTCATCTCTCTCTGTCTCTCGTTTTTGTCTTCCCATTTTTTGTGCGCAAATCTAAACTTGAAATAAGGCATTTTTCCGCTTGATATCACCACCAGAGGTGGACTTTGCTGTCAACTAAAAAAAAGGAAGATATGGCTAACTAACCGGAACAGTAATACACTAAGGATTCCGCTTAAGCTGTTAAACGCGCCTGAAGTGTCCAATCTCATAGAAAACCAGCAGGAATCATCAGCTTTGTCGCCGAATCCAAATCTGAGATGGAAGAGGTCCACTTATCCTACCCAACTGGATACAATCATTTCTAGGAGAAGGAAATCCCAACAAAATGTCTAACAAAAAGCACCGGAAGAGTTCCACTTTTCATCGCTGAAAACATTGAAAGTGCAGCTGAATTTGATGGCAATAGGCAAGATGAAGATGAATTTATCCTTTTTATCACTCATCAGTGACTATTCCTTTTCACAGTGTGACAACATGCCAGCGAGCCAGCAACAGCTGTTTGTTCGTGTCAAGTCATCTGCGGGGAAAAACCTGAGAGTACACAACTACCCACTGGGTTGTAAACTCCCTGTGCCTAGAACCAAAATTAAAACTTTAGAATTCGTGACCACCGTGTAAATATAATACAGTGATAGGCACACTTTACTGTAGCCTCCGTCTGCCCATTTAGGCATGAAATACCTGGTCAACTGTAGGATGACCCATGGCTATTTTCTTTCGGGAATTTTGCCAAACCAATACAGCCGAGTTGGAGAGGCCTCTAGCACTGGAAATCTTGTTGACTTGTATCAGTCAGAAGTGTTCACCTATTTCAAGGAGTATGCGAATAGGTTGTAGTAGAGTCTTGTTATGACGCTCTTAACGAAGCAGTTGTTCACAGCCAGATAAGGACGGTACCAACATTCTGACAC
>CM065715.1:8644514-8647014 GCA_033310375.1 Conus canariensis
GTCAGTTTCACGTCTCAAATCACGCTTCTGTCTGTCTGTCTGTCTGTCTGTCTGTCTGTCTGTCTGTCTGTCTCTCTCTCTCTTCATTCCTCTCTCTCATTCTCTTTCCTGCCTCTCTCTCTCTTATTCTCTCTCTGTCTCTGCCTCTCTCTCTCTCTGTCTCTGCCTCTCTCTCTCTTCCTCTATCTCTCATTCTCTCTCTGTCTCTGCCTCTCTCTCTCTTCCCTCCTCTCTCTCTCTCTCTCTCTCTCTCTCTCCTCTCTCTCTCTCTCTCTCTCTCCATCTGTCCCTTTCAAAAACTGTATTCCTGATCTGTTCAAGAACAAAAATGTGATGTTCTTAGTCTTAGGTACGACGACAGAACAGAACCAGAAGTTTCTTCAACTCCTGTCTGAAACGGCGACCACTGACGCAGTACAGCAGGAAGTTGATAGCATGGTTGCTGAACATGATGTTGTCCACAAAGGCAAGAATTAGGCGGAACCGGGCAATGTCTGCGTTAGTCTGAGGCTGCCAGACGTGTCTTGCATACAGCAGCACAATCACTATCGGTGACGTCAGCAACAGGAAGGTGAAGGACACCAGTAAAAACATGATGTTGATGTTGGACCCCGCCATGCTTTTCCTCATCGGTCCTGATACTTCGTCTCTTTTGGTGTTCAGGTGATTTGAGGTGGTGGAGGCAGAGCCCTTCGGTTCTTTCGTCGTCTGATGTAAGGTGTTGACTCTGCCTGGTGTAGTTCCGTCCCTGTTCTCCATGAACTGTTTACTGAATTTATGTGAGATCTTCAGTTGTCTGATGATGAGGAGATTCAACGTGAGTAGAGAGACGAAGGGAATAAAACTGTAGATACAAGCGTCGATCACTGTATAGATTCTCTCCACGTAGTATTCAATATCCCCTGCCGGATACCAACAGATTAAAGGATCTTCACTATTTCCTGAAGGAACCAATCGCCTGATGAAGAAGATTTGTAAATTCAAGGCAAAAGAAAAGATCCCTAAAGCTGTGATGACTTTCAGGGCGGATCTAGGAGTGCACAAACTCTGAGCCTTGAGAGGAAACTTCACGACAATGAAACGATCCACAGTCATAGCCAGAAGCACCAGGACGTCAGAATGGATGGTGAAATAGAACAGGAAGTAGTGGAAGCCACAGGTCCAGTCACTGCGCATGTAGAATACAGTGTGACCCAGATAGCGACACACAACGACACTCAAGGCTATAACCAGAATGACGGAATCTAGTACAGCAATGGCGGCCATGTACATACAGGTGGAGGTGGTGCGGAGACTGGTGAAGACGAAAGTCACGAAGCACAGGAAGTTGAAGACGAGGCCCACACTCACTAAGATTGGAACGTAGATTCTGCACATCAGACCACAACTGAAAACACTGAGTAACATTACACTAATAATATTCAGTGCACTTTCATGTTGACTAGCTGCGCTTTTAGAAAGATACAGGACATTAAAAACCTGCAAAACTCTAACAAGAGAAATTGTATTGTAGTGTTAAAGCTATGAATCTGGCTAGCTTCTGGGGTGATGGTGGGGAGGGGGAGGCGACTTAAGAAATCATATCATTGAGATTTCTTCATATTTAACTTCAGAGAATATGGAACAAGTATTTCGACGTTAAGGTACTGTAATGTTATTTCATAAAGCTCCGGTGAAAAATTGAGTCTTGTGTGTGGAAAGAAGCGTTTTAATGTATTACATAAACGTAAACTGAGGCTTGCGCGTTAATAAACATAATGGTACGAAAATGTGGATATATTACCAATCAAAATAAAATCACAACGTCTACGAAGTCATAAGATCAGACCTAATTTGCGATAACCTAAAATACTGAGAGAGAGTGAAAGGGAATTAATGTGTTCATATGTGCTACACATATGAATTTGGAAATGAAATGAGGCAGGGAACAGTAAACAATAAACAAGTAGGGTAACTTTTGCTCCAATAAGAAAACCTAACACAGAGTAACTTTTATTCAAGACTGGCACAGCCTTTAAACTTGAATAAAGTCAGACAAATACATAGACGAACAATCTAATAGTGGGGGAAAAAACAAGCGCAGGCCAACAACTCACCTGTCTTCATAGTAATGACTTGGCAAAGATTTGGACTTAAGAAGGAGGGGGGGGGGGGGGGGGGTTGAAGATGGAGAAACTGGGAACATGAAATTAAGAAAATATGTTACAGATATGAAAACTCTTCACTAGCTGCATAAGGGAACCATCGCAATCCCTTTTGAAGGCAGATATATTTGTATTGCCTGCTTCGAGGCCTTTCGTCCGCTGGATCGGAACTCATCAGGGAGACACGGCTGGTTGTGTCTGCGCTCCTGGCGTCAAATAGAGACACACCACAGTCCATAATACCGCGGTGTTCTCGCCACCAAGGGTGCAAAAAAGAATCCAATAGCACCCCCAAAAGCAGCCAGTGAAGGGTAGTAAATGAAACCAAACGAAAGTGTGGGGAGGGAAAAAGTTGC
>CM065715.1:8659514-8689514 GCA_033310375.1 Conus canariensis
GATATTACAGACTTTCTTCGTTTAAAACCTCTGAATAAATACACAGAAAGTTGTTTACTATTTCATCATTTGTCGATGTCATAAACAAAATTAACCTTAAGAATGGAGTATGCCTAAAGTGTTTGGGTGGAATACATTGTCGTCTAAGATGAGTTAATTCTGGACATGAAAGAACAAAACGAACATTTTCATGTGATTCCTGACATAATGGACAAATAGTCACACGATCGTTTAGATTTGTATAACGCTGAGAATGTGCATAGATATCTGAAATACCAAATGTGAACTTGGTTATGACATATTTCAAATGTCTGTCAAAAGACATTGACATATCTTCAGCAGGAACCTTTTGAACATGAGAGAAACTGTGTCACTGCAGAAAGAGAGTGCTGAATAATAGTTTGGGCTGTGGAGACTTGTCCAAGCACAGGTGCAGACGTCTCTTTGTCCTCCAAAAAGAGCACAGGCCCCTTACGTACCTCACGTCGAGCGATTCGAAATGTTCACCTGACCTGTTGGGCTTTGTTACTCCAAAGGAACCATTTCATTGTACAGCCTACATCTCTTCACCAGCTTGCAGACGTTTGTGGGCCCTCTACGTTAATAACAGCAGCACCGTACTCTCATAGCAGCAGTCCCAAATAGAGCATTTTGCGTCAATTTTTGTTGTTGTCGATAAATCACAAATAAGTGTTTTGTTATGAATGCAATGACTATGGAATCCACTGCAAAGAAAGGGTGTTTTAAAGAAAATATGATTTCTGTACTAAAAAACAGTAATGCACACGACCTCATCTGACGAATGAATGCATACCATGGTATCGTCTGCTTTGCGCGCGTTCAGTGAAAATTGGGCCAGTGCCTCTAGTCACTATGAAAGAGAGAGAGAGAGAGAGAGAGAGAGAGAGAGAGAGAGAGAGAGAGAGAGAGATAGCCCGTCCGAATTACGAGAAGGAGAGAGAGAGAGAGAGAGAGAGAAAGAGAGAGAGAGAGAGAGAGAGAGAGAGAGCGCCTGTCCGTATTACAAGAGAGATTCCAGATGGTTTAATGTTCAAAAGTCATTAGACTCTTAACATTTCCGTTAAATACAAACTATCATACAATCAAAATACATCATGCATGGACTCTGCAAATCACACAAATTCTATTTTCTGAGAGTTAAACACACGACAAGCTGTGAACTGAACTCAGGAGAATTAAACTCAGCTACGCCTTCCCACTATCCCAGCCCCCTCTGCCCCGATCTCCTAACATCAGAATCACCAATGCGCATTACTACCCCCCCCCCCCCACTTCATCCTTACCCTCCCCCCCACCCCCTCCCCTCCCCTTTCCCGATACACTACATTTCGATTTCGGCCAACGTCCCACAACTCACACTGCACGAATTTTCAAAACAGGCTTGACAGTACTAATTCAATTTATAATTTCAATCAGTATTTCACGTTTTTAATGGCATAATGCACAAAATGAGCAACGTTTTGAACGGATATGACATCAGTACATTTCATTAAATCACCAAATAATTCCTCATTAATTCGGTTTGTGCCAAGATATTTAAGTCGTAGTTCTTTGTTGCATGGACAGTTACAAACAAAGTGAATTTCATTTTCTATCTCAGTTCTGCAAAAACTACACAATACATCTGCGGTATTATTTTTAGTATATCGGAAAACATTTGCATTCAATGGGAGGGTGCCTGTTCTCAATTTAGCGATAATATCTCTAAAATGTTTAATTCGCATATTATCAACATATGGTTTGCTAAGGAAATTTGACTTAAAGGAAGAATACAGAGAAAATCTCTCACTGCTGTTAACTGTAGTGGACCAGTCATCAATGAAGTTTGCTAAAATACGCCCTCTTAATAATGACAGAAAAGATCGTTCATTTCCGACGCCTTTGTTAGCCAAGGGAAACCAAATCCGCAGTTTTGAAGCATATTTCGTGCTTTAGATGCCCAACATCATTTTCCATTTTCTTCCATACTGAGCTGCATTAAATTGCTTCTTGGGTAATCTGTTAATATCCATATGTAGTAGTTTCAACCAATGTTTCACTGCTCTCAAGCATGAATTGACGTATATGGGATATCTGCATAGCTCTCCACACATGCATGTGTTTGGGGTTTTAGGTGAGACGTTGAAAAATCACTTACACGCCCGAGTATGCACTTTTTCAATCACTTCTATGGCATCTAGACCCCAGATTTCTGACGCATACAATAAGATTGGCTGGACCTGGGCGTCAAAGATTTTTAAAGTACGTCTGTCTTGTAATTTCACTGAGTTTGAGGAGAACTCGAGCACAGTCAAAGACAGCTTTCTTTCCCTTCGTCACAATGTGGCTGACCCCTTGCACAAAACTTAACCTTGTAGTAAATGTAAAAACTAAATATTTGTATAACTTTTTACAATTTCCAGCTCCTCGCTATCCAGAAACCGTTTTTCATTTCTGCCCAAGTAACCCCCTTTTCTAAATACCATAACCTTAGATTTATCTACGTTAATATCTAAGAACCGATCCTTGCATAGTGCACTAAGGTGGTTCAACTGATTTTGTAGTCCTGCTGGTGTTCTTGATAAAAGGGCTAGATCATCTGCGAACAGTGAAATTAACAATTCAAGTAGACCAGGCTGTAACTGTATATCATGTTTTCCGGTTTCTTTCATGGCTATGGCTATTTCATTTACAAACAGAGAGAAAAGGGCAGGACTCAACGTACAACCCTGCCTGACACCAACCGGACATTCAAACTAATTGGTCATTGTTTCGTTGACGAGAACACAGGATACAACCGATGAATACATGCTCTTTAAGGCCATTAAAAATGGACCAGTTAAACCCGCTCTCCCGAGAGTTTCAAAGAGAGAAAAATGATGAATTGAATCGAAAGCCTTTTTCAGATCTATAAAGGCTACATACAGCTTTTCACCCTTTTTATTGGATGTTTTCTCAATAACAGAAGCTAGCGTATAGATACGATCTATAGTTGAATATGATTTCCTTAAACCTGCTTGCTCCTCGATGATTTTTTCATTTACACCCATCCATTTTGTAAGCCTCCTTTTGAGTATTCTTGTATAGAGTTTACCCACGACACTTAATAAGGAAATACCTCTATAATTATCAGGCACGTCTGTGTCGCCCTTCTTAAAAATGGGTACAATTATCGACTGTGACCACTATACTGGGAATTCGCCATTTCTGAAAAATTTATTGAATAGACAAGTCAAGAATGAGACTGATTGTAACCCGGAAACTTTAACATTTCTGCGGTTATTCCATCACAGCCACACGCTTTGCCATTCTTTAGCACATAAATAGCCTTTCCAACGTTCTTCCTCGGTAATAGGAACATTTGGTTTCGACTGTATCTTCATCAACATACCTGTTGGCAAGAATTCTCTGCCCCTCCGCCTCTTCCGTCCTAAAACAGCTTTAAAATGCTGGTACCATTGTTCTAATGTTATGTTTTCGCTTGTCTTTTTTATGCGTACATGTATTTGATTTTACTTCAGACCAGAATAATTTAGCGGCATGAATTGCATTATTCAGTCTATTTGTTCTTTCCTTTTTATACGCTGATTTTTTTGTTGTTGGTTTTTTGCTTGTTTTAACTGTCGGTAGTTCTTCCTTGCTTCTACAAAGGCAATCGACGTCTGCTCTCGATTACCCTACCTTCGTCGTCATTATCACCGTTTCCATTTTCTGCCTCCTCACTACTCTATGGTTCCTTTATATCTGAATACTTTTCCTTCCTTTTCATAGATTTTCTGTATGTATTTAAAAGTTTACGAGCTTTTTGCTTAGCTTCTTTGTATTCTTTATCAAACCAAGGGCCCCTTTATTTTCAAGTTTGATACCTGTTCTGACTCGCTTTTTCATACAAGATGATGCATTCAACAAACATGCTACAAATCGTGTCAAGGCTGACTCAGTGTTTGTCTCAATTTCACTGAAAGCTCGGTGAAGCTCCTCTTCTGTCTCAGGAGAGGAAAAACTGACAAGGAACTCCTCTTCCTTCTCCTTTGCCCAACATAGCTTTTCTTTCCAAGCACCCTGCTTATCGTTTATGTTTTCTGAACGGGTACTAGTACAGTTACCAAACGTGGCTGATACTAGCAAATGAGTAGACTCGACCTTATCGATTATCTTGAAAGAACAAACAAAATCATGCTCATGTAATTCATTAGCTATGATAAAGTAGTTAATAACACTGCCCCCTGTGCGACAAATATACGTAAAGCCGTCATCAAAATCTTTCTCACACATTCCGTTGGGAACAGAACATTGAAACATACTACAGAATTCCATCAGTTGAGACCCAAATGAATTAAACATTGAATCTTGAGAACGTCTTGATACAAATACTTCATCATTATCACTAAAAGGGTCAACATCCACATTGGTCAAACCATTCAGACTGGCTGTTTGTGCATTTATGTCACCGTAAACAAACAAGTAGAAGTCTTCTTCTTCCTTCTTCCTTTGTACGACCAACATCATTTTGCTGATGGTTTTGTCGTATTTGGGCAGATTGCCGAAGATTGCGCTGTTGTGATGATTTGGAAAAAAAAGAGAGAGAGAAGCGGGGGGAGGGGGGATTTTGGGGAACAGTGGTCAGTAGGAGGGTAAGGGGGGAGGGTTGGGGGTGGTGGGGAAGGGGGGGGGGGTAGTTGTTTCAGGTTCTAAATATGGGAGGCCAGCCTGGACTTGAAGCAGTCCAGTGACTCAGCTGTCACAACCTCCTGAGGCAACTTGTTCCATTCTGGTATGGTCCTTGGAAAGAACGTCGTCTGCCTGTACCGCGTCGTGCATGTTGGAATGTCGTAGCTCTGGTCATTGTTGATCCTCGAGCTCAGACTGCTGTCAGATGGTTTGGGCAGGTACATGGAGTTGATGGAGATGAGTCCGTGATGGAATTTATAAAACATCTCGAAGCGGGCTTTCTTACGATGCTGTTGTAGTGAAGGCCAATAAGAGAGTCAAGAATGGAATCGACGCATGATATTTGGCGGTGGCGATTTGACACCCACCTTGCTGCTCTTCGTTGGATCTTCTCAAGGGCCTCAATCTCGTTTGTAGTATAGGGATCTCAGACGGTGGCTGCGTACTCAAGAAGCGGGCGAACAAGAGCTTTATACGCAGTTTCCTTTGTGTTCTTGTTGCCGATCTTGAGGTTGCGCCGGACAAAGCCTAGGGTCTTGCTGGCTTTCTTCGTGATAGAGTCAATGTGAGATTCCCACTGCATATTGTCTGGATGTTGACACCAAGGTATTTAGTGGTGTGACGTTTTCGAGATTCTGGCCATGTAGCTCATACACAGGGGCAATCTTGTTCCGCTTCCGAGAAACTCTCAGCGTTGAGCACTTCTGTGGATGGACCTCCATAGACCACTTCTCCTCCCAGGTGGTAAGGGAGTGTAGGTCTTCTTGCAGCACTCTCTCATCTTTTTTCTTCGTGATGGTCTTGCTGCACATGGTATCGTCGGCACATAGGCGGACTTTAGACTTGATGCATCAGGAAGGTCATTTATATAAAGAAGAAAAAGACTCGGCCCTAGGACCGAGCCTTGAGGGACACCGGATTCTACAGGTAGAAAGTCAGATCTTGTTCCCTCCACCACCACAGCCTGCTGTCTGTCCGCAAGCAAGTCCCTAATCCAGGCGTTGGTGCGGCCTACGATGCCGCAACGACGTAGTTTGTGGACCAGTAGGGTATGGCTAACTTTGTCGAAGGCCTTTGAGAAGTCAAGGACGATAGTGTCCTCCTGGTTTCCCTTCTCGATCTCTCTGGTCGCTTCGTCCACATACCCTAGGAATTGAGTCTCACATGACCGTCCGTGTCGAAAGCCGTGCTGCTCTGGACAGAGAATCTCATTTTTCTCAAAATGGGACATGATGTGGCTGGTGATGATATGTTCCATCAGCTTGCAGGCTATGCAGGTGAGGGAGATGGGATGGTAGTTGGCTGCGTTATATCTTTCTCCCTTCTTGAAGACAGGTGTGATGTTGCATGTTTCCAGTCCTGCGGCAGGGTACCGGAGGAGTATGAAATGCGGTAAAGCAGGGTGAGGGCTGGAGTGATCTCCTCTGCAACCATCTTCAAAAGTCTGGGGGTAATGCCATCTGGGCCACAGGCTTTATTTGGGTCAAGGTTGAGCAGAAGTTTCTTTACGCCGTCTTCCGTGATGTTGATGTCGTCGCATGCTGGGTAGTCTGGAAGTTTTGGTCCAGGGGGGCACCGCTGTTCAAACTCTTCAGCTGTGATGGTGTCTTTGGGGCTGAATACAGAGTGGAACTGGGTGTTCAGGATCTGTGCTTGCTCCTTGGGGTCAGAGACAAGTTTCCCAGCTTCTTTAAGTGGAGAGATGCCCACTCCTTCTGTCCTTCTCGCTTTAATGAAGCTCCAGAACTTCTTCTTGGAGGTGGTCTGGCATTCTCCTTCGTCAGAGATCAGGCCTTCTACGTGTCTCCAGTAGGCACGACGTAGGCGTTTCTGGACAAGGCGCTTGAGTGCCTTGAATTCCTGTCGGAGGGCCTCATCTCCGTTTTTCTTCATGCGCTTGTGGATCCTGTCTCGTCTACGTATGAGTTTCTTGGTCTCATAGTCAACCCAGGGGAGGCTTGGTTTGGGTCTGGTTTGCTTATGGGGGACGTGATCTGAGAGGGCTTGACTCAAGCCAATACGGATTTCAGGCCATACTTCCTCAACATTGCTCTTCTCGTCAAAGGTGACCATAATGTGATCGCTCACCTTCTGTGCTGCCTCTTTAAGTGGCTCCTTACATTCCTCAGTGTAAATGGGAATGAGTCGCTGGGGTTGGCATTTCTTTGGGGGATGGATCTGCAGCTCCATGTACACTGTGTCATGGTCAGCAATACCAGGGAGTGTTTCCGTTCGTGGGACAAGGTTGGGGTGGTTTGTGAGGAACAAGTCCAGGGTGTTATTTCCTCTTGTTGGCTCCATTACCATCTGCTCCCAGCCTACACCAATGATGGCGTCCATAAACTGTCCGTGGATATCTGGTTTGGGGCATCCCTTCTTTAGCGTCTTGGTGGGCCAGTGCCAGCCTGGTAAGTTAAAGTCGCCACCGGCAACGATGATGGCATTCCTGTACGAGTTGGAAGCAAGGCGGGCAGATTTCTCAAACGCATTCATGCTCTCAGTGTACTCTGTGTGGGGGTGTTAGAAGCAGCAGACTAGCAGTGTGCGCCGTCCTTTCATCTTGATCTTCACCCAAAGATTTTCATAACCCGCGGAGAGTTCAGGCATCTCATGGGAGGTCAGGTCTTCTGAAACAAGGATGAAAACACCTCCCCATTCTCTTTATCCCATTCACCTGGTGGTCTGTCTCTGCGATAAATGGTGAAGCCCCGGGGAAGATTTCTGCGTTCGACTGGGACTGGGTCAACCATGATTCTGTACCGACAACGATGTCTGGTCTTGTGGCTTGGACAAGATTGCTGAACTCGGCTACCTTACCAACGATAGAGTTACAGTTCACGTTCAGGAAGCGGAGGAGTCGTCTGCTGTGTTTGTCTTGCTTACTTGCTCTGGAGGGTGTGAAAGTATGGAGTGGTTTGAAGGGGCTGTTTATGTTGGAGCAATTAGATAAAACAGATGTTTTACTAAGAGGGATGGTACCTACACCATACAAGTCAAAGGCAAAGGTACTGTAATTGGCATTGGCGCAAACAACGCAGTGCCAAGTGACATCGCTTCTGCCAAGGAGGTCGTAGGATCTACTGCCGATATGCTGGCATTCTGCGTTGAACCACTGTCCACAAGACTCACACTCAACACCTAGTTGGTCCCAGGTAACAGTTCGGCCACAAGCGCCACACGGATAGCGTGAGTCTGTGTCTTCATTTGAGGGGTCGTGGGGCTGTAGGCCATTTGGTGGAACTGTCACTTTCCCACGATTTGAAGTGAAAGACATAGCAAGGAGGGTGAGTACAATGTACTTAGAGAGTTTTCGTGATGTCAGCATAGAGGTATGTTAGCCCGTGGGGAGTATTGGAATCAGGGTTTTCAGAGCAGTGCTGTGAGCACGAGGTCCGCCATGTTTGTTTACATTCTGAACAGGGTCGTAGATATAGCCGGTTTGATGATTTTCTTCGATAGTCAGGTAAGGAGATGATAAAATTGCTTACCTTACTGCAGCATGGGTCAAGGGAAAGGGTCACTGGTAAAAAAATATAGGTTTAAATTAGGAAAAAAAGATAAAATTTCACTACAAACAGATGAGCTCACGAAAAAATAACCTGTATCCTCGCGCATGCGCAATCCCCCCTTTCAAATCTTTCATACATGGTATTAACACAAATTTCAAGGGTTTCAATTCCAAATCCATTTTGTAGAACGTTGTATGCATTTGAATCACTTGGAGGAATGTGCGTTCCTAAGGACATTATGTCCTCGGATGTACCAAACAACGATCTGTCTAACTACAGACAAACTACGTTTTCATAATCAAGTTTGATCACCTTTATCCTCTCGCTCAATATATGCCTGTATCCAACAACGGCCCCACCCGATTTTCTTTCCCTACGCGTTAATTTTCTTGAAAAAGAAGATGCAAAACAATAGTCCGAAAATTCATGCGATTGGAAATTAAAATCTATGAAAGTTTCTGTGAGACAAAAAAAATCGAACGTTTTAAGAAAGCTTATGAAATCATCCGAATCTAGATGATGAAGTAACCCCTCCACATTCCATGTAAGCACGTTCAGTTTCCTATCTTTATTGATTGTCTGTGGCCACTGCCCACACCCCTATGTTGATGTAGTGGTCAATCGGGAATTTTTCCTGCAGTCCCGACGTCTCCCGAAGCTGGTAACACCGGAGTTTTGCTGGTCGTGGTGCGATGCAGGGGGACGAGATCGAAATCCTCATCTGCCCCGCGTACCGTGAACCCCACCCTGTCCCAGTACTGGTCGCGATGACTCCTGGAGCTGGTGTGGTCTTCCCCATCCTCTATGGCTGTCCTCCATCACCAGGTTAGAGTACAGCCTGTCGTCTACTTGCCGTGTAGGCGTACGCTGATCTGTGGCCGTGCTGTCGTCAACGGACATGCTGCTGTCGTGTCCACTGCCGGTTGATCCGTCATCTGCCTTTCCCGACACGCCTGCCGCCGCTGCCTCTCTGTTCTGACTTGGGGGGTGGGCTGGAAATCTTCCTGGGAGTGAGCGAGGAGCGTTGCCGTCAAGCTTCACTATTTCTCTTTTCTTCAGGTCAAAAGTAAAGACGCCATCTTCCGTTCGGAGCTTGTTGCGGTTTGTGTAATCTACCTATGGTATCGAGTATAGAGCACGAACTATACTTCTGTGCTATACTCCACACCACGGGAGAACGTCATGATCGATCGAACTCTCAAAGAAGGCCAGCGAGGGGATGAGGGGGAGGGGTGGGGTGGGGTGGGGTGGGAAGGAAACGAAGAGATCTATATGAAAAAAATTGTGTGAGTAAACAGGGTTACAAATATAGATAATCAGTCATCAAATAAGTAAACATATTACAGCCTTAAGGTCCAGAAGGAAATGAACGTTTTTTTTTACATTAAGTTACAACACAATACATAGCAACAGTCATATTGAATATAAGCAAATGTGGCATACCCTGAATGAGGTCCCTTATTCAGTACATCAAAACTCTTCCAAATATAGTTTAGGTAACAATCGACTGAAGATATTTTCATGTTATTAACCCAAACTATTGTATAACAATTTGTGTACAGTTAAGTTTGAAAGAGAATTTCACCAAGACATACACCATGACATGATCGAGGGAAACCATCTGTTATAATTCCAACACAAAAATGGTCACCCTTAGTCAAGTCAGTGGTGACATCACTCTATGTGAAAACCATAAGAATAAAAGTCTTTCAGAAACAGGATCCATCATATCAATGTCACTCAATCCCCATAGAATGAGTTGAAAATGTGATACAAGAGGTTTGTCTGGAAAGGTGTCTGCACGTGGGTGTAAGGTTGTCTAGTAAGCAAGAGGAGAGAAAATGAACTGAATCTTACTAAGTATCGGCCACTCTTCAAACAGCTTGGCACAACACATATGTGACAGTAAAATTTCCACATATAATGTAAACCATAAAACTTCCCAATCGCTCTCATTCCTTTAAGCACCTCAGGAAAGAGGAATGGCGTGAAAGAGGTTCGCCATCCAGGGGACTCAGGAGTCTGAATATAAATGAGGTTTTGATTTCTGAGGCGGTTACAATCGGAAATGCTTCCGAAGCTATACAACAACTGTTGGGATACTACGTCCAACGCATGGGTAAGCAGCCCATTGCACTCTTCAAATTAGAATTCTCTTGTAACAAAGAACTCACTTTCCCACCCAAAACGGAGTGACTTCCACCATACACACACACACACACACACACACACACACACCCATACACACACACACACACACACACACACACACACACACACACACACACACACACACACACAGAGATGTGGTCCAGATCGCCAAAAGCTTATCAGGAAAAAAAAGTTTTCTGATGGAAAAGAAAACGGTTTATGTCTCAAACATTTTTAACAATTGAAGTTCCCGTAACTTCCCTTCACCAGAGGACTCTTTCCGTACTCCTAGAGCAGGAGTCCTTCAAAGTCAAACACATCTGGCTGACATCAACTCCCAGCTGATCAAAACGAGTTTTTCACAATAGCGAAAAGGGACCATTTCGCCCGAAGATGTTTTTTGTCCTCCAGCCTCCAATTTTTCCATTTTTAACATGTCTTTTGATGGGTACTCATATTGTTTTCTGTTTTTTCCCCTCCTAACGTACACTTACCATGCAAAGTCTGAATGTTCTTCAGCGGATGGACATTTGGTTGCTGAAGTTAAATTTTATTGATGATACAGCTCTCGAAGATTACTCATGAGGAGGTCGCAGTCCTGGCCTAAGAATTCAATAACAATGTATTCTCTTTTTTCAGCCCCCCCCTCCCCCCCAAACACACACACACAGTCTGTATTTCACCATGCAGTTTTGAGGGAGATTCTGCACGAATTGTATGAATGTCGTGTCACACAAAAAAACTGTGAACATTGCTGCCGACAGTTTTCATGTTCTTTCAAAAAACTACTATGTTCTACCCTCTGAACGAAGATTCCAAATTCCAAAATCCCAAACAAATAGAACTAGAAACAGTTTCGTTCCCAGTTCCATCAATCTCCTGAATCAAAACTGGACTTTCAATAAGATCCGGTTCAGAAAGCTTGTTTGTATATATGTTTGTGTGTGTATGTTATTCTGTGTATGTGAGTGGGTGGGTGGGTGGATGGGTGTGTGTGATTCGTGATTTGTGATTGGTTGTTTTTTATGACCACTCTAATTTCTCTCTGGAATTAATAAAGTGTACTTGACTTGACTTGAGTTGACTTGAGTTGAGGTATTTTCAAGGTTTAAGATCAAAACTTCGTTTCGCTGCTTAACACTGCTCAACACGCACTTTGCTGCTTCACACTACTCAACACGCACTTTGCTGCTTCACACTACTCAACACGCACTTTGCTGCTTCACGCTACTCAACACGCACTTTGCTGCTTCACACTACTCAACACGCACTTTGCTGCTTCACGCTACTCAACACGCACTTTGCTGCTTCACGCTACTCAACACGCACTTTGCTGCTTCACACTACTCAACACGCTCTTTGCTGCTTCCCAGTGACCACAGCATGCATGATACTCGTGACGTGAAGTTAAGTCTCACGTCTGTTTCTGCAGCTACCTCAGTTCACCTGGCTGTGGGGGGGGGGGGGGGGGGGGGGGCGCAAATTCTTTCCGCAGAGGAGAAGAGGCGTCGACCGCTCAGGCAGGACAAGAGAGGGGGGCTGGAGAAAGCACAGTCCTAGTCTGAGTCCTTTCTCACCATGATACCACGTGTGTGTTGTGTGTGTGTGTGTGTGTGTGTGTGTGTGTGTGTGTGTGTGTGTGTGGGTGGGTGCGCGCGCACTAGCGTGCGTGTGTGCGTGCATGGCTGTGTGTATGTGTGTGTGTGTGTGTGTGTATGTGTGTGTGTGTGTGTGTGTGAGAGAGAGAGAGAGAGAGAGAGAGAGAGAGAGAGAGAGTGTGTGTGGGGAGTGAGTGAGTGAGTGAGTGAGTGTGTGTGTGTGTGTGTGTGTGTGTGTGTGTGTGTGTGTGTGTGTGTGTGTGTGTGTGTGTATCCTGATCGGTTGATAAAAGAGAATGATATATTACTATAATTCGTTCCAAATGATTTTCACATTCTGATAAAGAAAGAATCAAAAGTAGAAATCAACAAAACGCAAACATCTTGAGTTAAAATGCTACCGGCCACTGCCCACACACCCAAACTTCACAGCAGGGGAGTACGGGTACTGGGCCCCCGGGCAGCTCCAAGACAACTGTACCAGAGCTGTTGCCGTCAATGGGACCCGAAATCTCCATATCTATTTGTTTTGTGTGTCAAAATACTAGCGACCAAGATAAGGCAAGACCACGATGTCAAAAGCATAAAGATAGAAAATACAGAATTTAAAATAAATCAGTTTGCCGACGACACTACCATTACGTTAGAAGGAGATAAGAAATCATATGAAAAATTATTTTGAAACCTTTATGAATTTGAGCAAATATCTTCTCTGAAATTGAACTATGAAAAAAAAAACGTTTGAAGTTTGGTTAGGTATACAGAAACATTCCACGAAAACATACGTACCCTTCTATAAAATGGAATGGAATCCCTCAAAGTTCAAAATTTTAGGACTGTGGTTTATGAATAGTCTATCAGAAATGACGGAAATTAATATGAAATATAAATTCTCAGAAGTCCAAAACCTGTTCAAAATATGGTCAAAAAGAATAAAAACACCATTAGGTAGAGTAGCTGTGCTCAAAGCATTAGTGCTATCAAAATTGGTGTACTTATGGATCCTTTTAACGAATCCTCCTGATTCCCAGATCGCTTCATTACAGAATGTGTGTTTCAAATTTGCTTGGAACAATAAAAATAATAAAATTAAAAGAAAATACTCAATACATAATATACAAAAAGGAGGGATAGGTATACCCGACCTGGAAATAGATATCACCTCCTTAAAAATCGCCTGGATAAGGAAGGCGTGCATGCACAACCACAAGTGGAAAATAATATTACATTCATTATGTCCCTAAATAAGTACCATTGACGTATATGGACCTGACAGGTTTGTTGAAAGCAATATTATAAACAAATTTAGAAAGGAGTCTTTCAATCATATCAAAGGTTCTGCAAACAGGTAGAATTAAACGAAAGTAAGATTTAGCCACTGAAACTGTTTTTTGTAATGAGAAGTTTAAAGTAGGAGAAAAAAACACATTCTTTTACAAGAAATGGATGCAGAACAATGCATTTTTAGTCAAACATTTACTTGATGATGATGGTAGTTTTGTAAGCTGACATGAACTGTCAGTGAAAATAGGTTTTCAGGTCAATTTTCTAAATCATATAAGTTGCGTGCGTTCGATCAAAGCTTACGAAAAGAAAAGAGGACTGAAATTAGATCGAAGCATTGGTAATGATAAAACTTTAGCACTTCAAAAATGTGTAGTATTAATAAAGGAACCCGTACTTATTACGATTTTATGGTGGAGGTCAATGATGTTTTTAACATTAGTGCCTTTATCAAGTGGGACCAACGTCTTAATATACCAGTTGACTGGATAGAGGTACTGAAAAGGATTAAGAATATTAAAGAAACAAAACTGAAATGGTTCCAAATTCTGGTAAGAAATAGTGTTTTAAAGAGTATGCAAATTATTGATAGCGACGAACATAATTTCTGTATTAGAGAGAAAGGCTCAATTAATCATTACCTGTGGGAATGTGAGTTTACCCTATTTTCTGGAAAGACCTTGAGAGAGTTCTGAAAGTTAACTGTTCACACTGTCTAAGATTATCCCTTAATGTGGAGATTATGTTATTTGGTACGGATGAGAAAACAAAAACCGACGATATGCTAGACCTGATAATCTTAATGGGAAAATATTTCATATGTAAATGTAGAATTAACAAAACAAAACCTAATCTAAACATGTTTTTGAAAATGGAGAAATATATGTCCTTAATGGAGATGAATCATGCAAGCTACCAAGCAAAACGGTCACCGCACACTAAACTACTAGGGAACTAATGGTTATATTATGTATCATGTGTATGTGCATGTAAGTGTGTGTATGCGAGTGTGTTATGTTAATGATAAATACTGCATACTCTTTTTCTTTTCTATCTAGTGTCGTCTGCAACCTTGGTACACACGATTAATGCTAGTAATTGGAATTCATTCGGTATTTGTGCCCGTGTAAAAGGTTTAAAAAAAATCTAGATTGAAAAAAAAAATGCATGTACTAAATATGTGCCACCGTGTATTACTGTATTGATTTATGTATGTTGCTTATCATTGCATGTTTGCTTGCGAGACATGGGCCCTCACAATGGATCTGAACAAAAGAATCGATGCCAGGACTGTGGTGTTACCTGAAGATACTAGAAATTGGTGTACTGACTATCGCCAGTGAACAAGCATATCAAGCCATCAAGCAGCACATCGAACTCTATGAAAATCTGACGAGCAAAAAAAAAAAAAAAAAAATAATAAAAATAAATAAATAAATAAATAAATAAAAAAGGCTATGCTTGAATGGCTATGTAGCAAATTCCAATTCCATGCTAAACCAATCCTCCAACGAACTGTTAAAGGAAGGAGACGGAAGGGGAGACACAAGAACAATATAGTCAGTAAACATGCAAAGAAGGGAAGAGGGGCGCAAAAGGAATCCTTCAAGTAGACATGAAATTAAAACAAGGAAAGATAACAGTAATTTCCTCGACAACCAATAAATTCCTTACTCTCTCTTACAATGGTATATCCCAAATTCAGGAGAACGGAAAACAAGTCACAGAAATCCTTGTATTCTGAATATTTTAACGTAGACTTATGATCAAAAAGGAGGGAAAGTTTTGAAATTCTGACGCACGTATTTTACATTACTGAAATTTTAAACAAGAATTCAAAACCATTGTAATTTGATTTGTAGGCAGGTTGTTGTTGTAGCTTAATTTGTAAGCTGATTAGTTTCAAAGTCGTCGTAGGCAAACTAGAAAATTAGAGAAAAGTAAGGAAATGACAAAAACATCAAGAAAACACACCGGAAGACATTGGAAAGAAGGAAGACATCACAAAGCCGAACAGGGAAAAGGACACAATAACCAGGAATGGGAGAGCCACGACAGACGAGAATTAAATGAGGGAAGCTAATGAAAATCCTCTGGCAGAATCCAAATGCTAACAACCTCTCGTACACTGGAGACTGGAATAAACTTTAAACGATAAACAGGACACCTTCCATACACACAATCGCCCAATACAATGCAGCAGAAATCAAATAATCACTGTATCCTGTGGGGAAAAAAATCACGAACTTAAGGAGTATGAGAATGGGAAGGGGACAGAAACAAAATCTTACTGATAAAATAATTTAATGCCCATTTTTTTATCATCCTTCTATATATCTATTTACGGCAAATTCTTTTGTCAGTTACATAGTCGTTACTTCGGAAATCGTGTTTTTCTTTTTTGTTTTTGCTTGTTTCCTTATTGTTGTTTTTTAAGTGGTGGTCATCACTGTCAGACTGTCGTTTGCACAACGTTGATTCATAGCCGGCCAGACAAACAGAAGAGACTTCACCCTCTTAATCGACAATAAAATGATTACACTATCTACATGAAATACTGTTTACAACTTTTTTTCACATATTCACACATGCTTCCATATAAAATATAAACCAGGTACTTGCAGATTCACAAACACTCTTCTTTTGCATGTTACTATCTTTTAGCAAACTAAATTTCAGGTCCTCACTGACGTATACATTTGTTTTCTTGCCTGGGTTTGGCCTTTATTTCCGCGATTTTGCTTCGACTTACAAATATTAACTTTGCCTATGTCCCACGTGTGTCTGAGGAAAACGTTTCAGAAAAAAACACCTGAAAACAAATTCCCTCATTTTAATCAAATCAAGTGAGATAATATCTTTATCTGTAGAAATATTTGATTTTCCTTTTTCTTCTTTTTATTTATTTTTTTTTTTTTACTGCATCATACCTGGAGGTTTGCTTTCCGTATTAAGCCTGGGCGCGCGCGCGCGCGCGCGTGCGCGTGCGTGTGCGTGTGTTCTTACGTGCGTGCGTACTTGCGTGTGTGGGCATGCGTATGTGCGTGCGTGCGTGCGTGTGTGAGTGTGAGTGTGTGTGTGTGTGTGTGTGTGTGTGTGTGTGTGTGTGTGTGTGCTGTTGTTGTTGTTGTTGTTGTTGTTGTTGAGTTCACGTTGTTGTTCAGGGGGTCGTTCTTACGTTATTGTTACTGTTGTAGCTGCTGTTTAAAAGTCTATCGGTTTAGGGCTATGAATACAGATTCAGTTTCAGTTTCATCAAGGACGCGTTACTGCGTGTGGACTAGTCCATATACGCTGCACCACATCCACTAAGGTTTAAGACCACACTGCGCATGGTTTAGAGTTGATAGATGAGAGGATTTAAGAAGAGGGTCTCGTGGCTACGACTTAGCAGATGTCTGACCTATGCATTAGTCCATCGCGCTGGTCCGACCTTGGGCACCTACCTAACACTGGTTGTGTCATTAAAGGGTTCTTAACTTAAAAGAGTAGGTCTTGCTCCGTGACCAGGCATTCATCCCGTCAGGAAGGTGTTCAGCAGAAGGTATCCTGTGTGAGTTCATCATGACAGGCACCCGTCTAGTGAACACCTTCCAAGCGATGTAAAGGCAACGCATCGCCTTCTCTGGTGAGGGGCTTTTCGACGACCCCATTTTGATTGATGCATTCTTTGCGCTTGGACCGCGCTTGAAAAGAGGTGAAGTGTGGCAGGCCTATATTGATTAAATACATGAGCTGAGATATGTTAGTGCAACGTCTTTGATGTGACAAGAGAGAGAGGGGGGGGGAGAGGAGGAGGAGGAGGGGAGGAGGAGAGAGAGAGAGAGAGAGAGAAGAGAGAGAGAGAGAGAGAGAGGAGAGAGAGAGAGATTTACTCCACGATAAATCCATTTCGGGGAACATCTTCACTGCATTCTTATCATCAATGCTGTGCAGCAGTGTCCTCGAGGCCCTGTGAGAAACTTCCCGTTCGAAGAAGTCTGTGCTCTTGCAGCATTGAAGGAAGCAGGAACTCACCAATTGCCTGTCGACAGCAGCCAGATTCTTCGACCTGATAATCAGTCAGCGGAAAACATGAGCAGACTTCCTCTACCTGGAGCAGGCCTGGCTGCTTCAGAGCCTGGTCTGGATGTTGAGGACACAAAGTTGAACAGCTTGGAGTTTCATGTCCATGAGGAGTGACCTCAGCCTGCTGCATAGACAAGGGAACATAAACCAGACTTGCATATGCAGGTGACTTTTTTTTTTAGCAGGCATTGAAAGCGAGTGTAAGGTGAACGAGGCAGAACCTTGCGCACTACGCTGGCTGTCTATGTAGTAGTGGTCATTGCGTCCCTGCTCTATGACTGTGAAACACAGACGCTGTACAAGAAAAAGAGAGAAAACGCTTGAACAGCTTTCCCTCCGCTGTCTGCGTAAGATCATGGGTATCTCCTGTGAGAATAGGCTTTCCTACACAGACGTGGTTTTGCAGAGCAAAACTGTTTTGTAAAAATAGTTTAGCTGTGCAAAAACTTCTGAAAGAAATAGTGATCAGCCTTTCAAAGCGTTTGAGAGACTGCGTGAAGGCATCCCTGGAAGCTGCCAGTATTCCGTAAATCAGATGGGAAACCCTTACCACTGATTGCAATGTCTGGCAATTGCTGTCCTTACTGGAAGGTTAGTTTCAAAGTGAGGTGACTGCAGGCGGAAATGGAAGCAATCTTTTGAAGGAAAATTATAATAAATCAGCCATACAAAGGGGACAAACAAATTACAAGAAAAAACAAACATTTTCCTTTAAACGAGTTGTCCTAATGGGAGTTTGGGCCTTTGAGGAGAGGCGCTTTCAAGCTCTGGACCAGTAAGTCTTAAGCCCACAGGGAGAAAACTGAACCAGTCTCTGCCCAGGTATGCTCAGGTATACTCCAGGTGCAACTGGACTGGTGCATCCGGCTTAAGGCTGCGTGCTCACCTATGGAGTCAAAGACGTCACCGTCTGCGTGCTCACCTATGGAGTCATTGACGTCACCATCTGCGCGCTCACCTATGGAGTCACTGACGTCACCATCTGCGTGCTTACTTATGGAGTCACTGAAGTCACCATCCGCGTGCTCACCTATGGAGTCACTGACGTCACCATCTGCGTGCTCACCTATGGAATCACTGACGTCACCATCTGTGTGCTCACCTATGGAATCACTGACATCACCATCTGCGTGCGCACCTATGGAATCACTGACGTCACCATCTGAGTGCTCACCTATGGAATCACTGACGTCACCATCTGCGTGCTCACCTATGGAGTCACTGATGTCACCATCTGTGTGCTCACCTATCGAGTCACCAACTACAACTTCGCTTTCAACTTTCTGTGTGAGTGTGTGTGTGTGTGTGTGTGTGTGTGTGTGTGTGTGTGTGTGTGTGTGTGTGTGTGTGTGTGTGTGTGTGCGTGCGTGTGTATAAGTCTCTCTCTCTATCTGTGTGTGTGTGTGTGTGTGTGTGTGTGTGTGTGTGTGTGTGTGTGTGTGTGTGTGTGTGTTCGTGCATGCACGCTATCAAATGTAGCCTAGGTAAGCAACTGCAAGAAAGTTAAAGTATTCTTTTTCATTCTTTCAGGTCTGTGATGAGTGTTGATAGCTTACAGAACACGCGTCTGTATGTCTGCCTGCAGGAAGCAGGGTTGCTGCTGTTCTTACTACTGTTGGTGGCGGTGTTGATGCTACCGCTGGTGTTGCTGTTCTTCGGTTGCTACTTCTGCTATAATCATTATGCCATTGGTGCTACTTTTGCTGCTACTGTTGAACTGCTGTTCGTATTCATGCCACTGCTGTTACTACTGCTACTCCTGACCCCGATTTGGGGTGGTGGTGGTGAGGGGGGGGGGGGGGGGGTTACTATTTTCATCAATTCTACAGGTGCTACTGTCATGTCTAGTGTTGTATCCGCTGTTTCTGATGTTAATACAACGATCATGTTCTGTACTTTACCTCATTCCCTTCTTTGTCTTTGTCTCTGTCTGTGTCTGTCTGTCTGTTTGTCTGTCTGTCTGTCTGTCAGTCTGTCTCTCTTTCTCTCTCTCTCCCTTCTCTCTCTCTTTCTCCTCTCCCCCCCTCTCTCTTTTTCTCTCTCTCACACTCTCTCCCTCTCTTCTCTGTCTCTGTCTCTCTACCTGTCTCTCTCTCTCCTTCCCCAACTCTCTCTCTCTCTCTCTCTCTCTCTCTCTCTCTCTCTCTCTCTCTCTCTCTCTTCGTATCTTCTATCTCACACCAAGGTCACCTTATTACTATCAGTTTCAAATTAAAAAAAAAAAAATTCATCAGTTTCAGGAATGACAACAGAGTCGCACCAGAAGTTTCTTCAGCTCCTGTCTGAAACGACGACCACTGACACAGTACAGCAGGAAGTTGATGGCGTGGTTGCTGTACATGACGTTGTCCACACACGCCAGGATCAGGCGGTACTGAGCTTGGGCTGCATTCGTTTCAGGCTGCCAGTAATGTCTGGCATACAGCAGCACGATCACTATCGGTGATGTCAGCACCAAGAAGGTGAATGACACCAACAAAAACATGACGTTGACGCTGCTGCCTGTCGTTGTTTGTTTAGGGGCTCTAGATTCCCCATCTCTGTGTATGTTGTTAGTCTGCCTACTGCCAACGGGCGTGTTCTTCAGTTCCTTTGTGTTTGGGTCGATGGTGTTTGCCTTGACAGAATGTTTCAAGTCACTTGTCACCTTGAAGGTGAACTGCTTGGTGAATTTGTGGGAGTACTTCAGTTCTCTGATAATGAGGAGATTCAAAGTAAGCAGCGAGATGAAGGGAATGAAACTGTAGATAGTGGCGTCAATCACGGTGTATATTTGCTCCATGAAATACTCAACATCACCAGCTGGATGCCAGCACATCCAAGGATCGTCCGCATACCCTGAAGGAATCAAGCGCCTGTTGAACACGATCTGAATATTGAGGGCAAAGGAGAAGATCCCTAATCCCGTGATGATTTTGAGGGCGGATCTAGGAGTGCATAAGCTCTGAGCTTTGAGTGGGAACTTCACGACGATGAAACGATCCACAGTCATGGCCAGAAGCACCAGGACGTCAAAGTGGATGGTAAAATAGAACAGGAAGTAGTGGACACCGCAGGTCCAGTCACTGCGCATGTAGAAAGTGGTCTGACCCACATAGCGACTGGTGAGAACACACAAAGCGTGTGTCAGGATGACGGAATCCAGGACAGCAATGGCGGCCATGTAGACACAGGTGGAGGTGGTGCGGAGACTGGTGAAGACGAAAGTCACAAAGCACAGGAAGTTGAAGACAAGGCCCACACTCACCAAGATGGGCACGTAGATTCTATAAAGCAGGACACAAACACGAGAAGACCGAGCTTTCAATAGACAGCGGTAATAACTTGTATAAAACAGCAGTTGTTCAAATTGAGCTTGTGTAACCTATGGCATGTATTTCAAAGTCTTAGGAAACAGACTGGAACGGCGTCTGATGACCGTCAAGTACACAGTATTTCTTTTTTCAGTTAAGTATTTGTACTCTCTCTCTCTCTCTCTCTCTCTCTCTCTCTCTCTCTCTCTCTCTCTCCGTGTGTGTGTGTGTGTGTGTGTGTGTGTGTGTGTGTGTGTGTGTGTAGTCTTCAAGTTAAAGTCTATCCACGTTATCTGACCTTAGATAAAAAGAGAACAATTAAATGAACGCAGCAACAATGAAAAAAAGTAACATCAAATACAAAGAAACAACATCTACATTTCATTACGAATAAGTAAAAAAAAAATCGGACTCTGAATTAATGCTAATGCAATGTCACATATAAGTGAGGAATTATGATGATATTGATGGTGGCGGCGGTGAGGAAACGACACACATTCAATATTTGAAACTCACTGCTGTAGATCTGACGTTATACAAGGTTTGTTAGTACAGAAACATGCCTACACAGCATGATAAGACTGACAAGATTGACAGGAGATGCATTCTGCCTGTTCTGACTCACGGGCGATAAATACACACCACTAGAATGATAAAAAAGGGAGGATTAAGATTCACGTGTGGTTGGGACAAATGGGGATACAAATGAACATAAAGAGCTTAAATAAAAAAGAAACATCTAACGCATTCAGCCGGCTACTGACTCCATATACAATGTCCCAAAAGAGTTGAACTATAGGATAATTTTCTTAGAAGAGGGATTTGGAGAGCGCGGTGAAGTGAAGGGATGGAGGACAGGAGGCTACCATAGCGTGTTTTCAGTTATGAAATGGTGTGTCGCCAGCGACCAAAGTCCAGCGACCACTTTCGCGGTAATAGCCAAGGTAGTGAAATCCGCTGTTTGTTGCCTTTTTTCTTGGTTTATGGAGATTTAGACCTAACAACCGATGTTGAGGAATGTGCAAGGGAGATAATCTGTGTTAGAACTCGCGTTCGGCGAGAGTGATTCCACCGTTTTTAAAGGGACAGATCTGACTGTTGGGCACACCCAAAGTAATTTTGCGGCATCAGTCAGTCAGCTTTAACGTTCGACCTGTGAGAGACAATGGATGTGTTAGACGGTACGCTCATAATGCAGACCATCGATATCCCGACCGTCGTTATTCTGGCATGCCTTTCAAACAGAATATTCGTCTCTCTAGATCATTTTGCATGACCCTTAAACTGTGAAACGGTAACACTGTTTGCGATAGACAGACAGGTACTCTCTTTCCCTGATATTTTCACGGGACTGTCACTTAAGGCCGCTCCAAATGTTCGTCTCCAGCTGACACTGACGTGACGCAAATGACACTTGTTTGTGTTCGATTGAGGTATTTTCGATTTTTTTCCGATTTTTTAAATTAGAATGTTTTGTTTCATTAAGACCATAGTGTATGTTCATTATGGATTTGTACGAATTTGGTGAGGTTTTGTGGAGACAAATCAGACAGCTTAATCCGTTGCTTCAATGTAGTTTTAGTTACTTGCATCACTATTCTTAATCAACTCATGAAGTTTAACATGCTGGAAAAGAAGTGTGCGTGGCAGATGTTCGTTCTCTAATGGTCTGCTAGTAGTAGAAAAGAAATTCAGTATAAGATTTTACCACGTACAAAAGTAGCCCCCCTCCTCCCATCCCATCCCCTCACCACACACACACACACACACACACACTGACACGCACACGCGCGCGCGCGCACACACACACACACACACACACACACACACACGCACACACATTCACACACACACACACACACACACACACACACACACACACACTCACACACACACTCCATACGGACAAGCAAAGGGGGTTACATAATTCAATACATGATGTAAAAAAACAAAAATGCGTGTCGCTTTGTGAATCATCAAATTTTGTTTTTAAATATTTTCTCACCTGTCAATTAAAGTAGCAGCTTTCACCTCTGCAAACTTGCTGAAAGGAATTTCTCTTTCCAGGACGACCGTGGAGTGACTGGTGTTCATTGTTCCCATGAATACTGACGACACCGTAGACGCTATGTCATGACCAGTGACAAGAGATGACGTCATTTCATCGTGATCGTCAAACTCCTTGTCGCTGCCGCTCATAGTTCTTTCCGCTCTGTGGGAAGACAGTTTATTGAGTTTATACGGATACGCACGACAGCATGTTAGGTGTCTTTTACTAGGAATAAATCAATAGAATTTTTGATGAAACCAGTATATGGGACGCACGTCATTTGAGAAAACGCCGCGAGAATGGAGTTCAGCCCCTTGCTTGTGTTCGCAGAGCTTGTGACGAACTATTGCTGCATTTATAGAGCACCTTGCCAAAGGTTCTAGGCGCTGACAATCCACACTCTCGTGTACGCAACGAGCTGCCTACCAAGGTAGTGCCGACTGAAGAGCTGCCTGCCGGCGCTTCAGTCAATCGTTTCCCGTGTCATCCAATCAATATCGTTCACTCACTGTCCTTCCTTTATTCTTTCAAATTCTCACGCAGAGTGCATGCTATATGTAACGTGTCATCGATACCAACGGCCAAACTGGCTTTCTCTTCCGACAGTTGGTGATGGGATTTTACGTGTGTGAAAGATGTTATGCGTGCGTTCATACACAGAACCTCGGTTTATGGTCTCATTCGAAGGACTGTATGGGAAATGGAGTCAGAACCAATGTTAACTCCGAGGGAAAAATCCCCCTGTACCGAAACGGCCCGGCGGAGATTTGAACACGCAACCCTAGGATCACCAAGATTACGAGTCAGGCGCTCTACCAACTGAGCTATTCCGCCGCCCCCCCTCCCCCCCCCCCCCCTTCCCCTGCTTCCTCCCCAAGCTTCGAAAATCATAATATCGCTATCAAAACTGACGTCATGTCCCCCCACTGCAACCTTTTGTTCTGGACTTCAACGGAGGTGAATCACTTCTTTGTTTGATGGGTCACTTCTGTATCCATAAAAGACGATAGCTCGTAGCACATATGAGCCAGTTCATTATATTTGAATCTTTAAGACCACGCTAAATAATGTAAAGTTTACAAAAACTTTGACAACGTTTTCATTGTCACGTGCGGTTGTCTGCGTTATTTTTTTTCCACAATAACGCAAATCTGAAAAGACAAAAGACTCCGATAAGGAAGTACAGACAAAGCCTTCTGTCCTCCAGACAAGCGAAATAGATGCAAACTTTGCTGCACGCAAACAATGATTTTCTTGTATGTCAAACAAGCAGTTAACTCCCTACCATGAACTTTCCCCTTCATGGGCCTCAGACTCACACTCATTTACTATACCAAGGTCTGAAGTCCACAGTGAACAGTATCTTTTTCAGTATTGTCCCGGAACCATCAAAGACACAAATAGATAGATAGATAGATAGATAGATAGATAGATAGATAGATAGGTAGGTAGACATACATGCATACAGATAGATAGATAGATTGATGATAGATATATAGATAGACAGATAGATAGGTAGGTAGGGAGGTAGGTAGACAGACAGACATACAGACCGATAGATAGATAGGTACACAGACAGACATACAGATAGCTAGGTAGCTAGCTAGCTAGATAAACAGAGAGACGGACAGACAGATAGGCAGATAGATAGATAGATAGACAGACAGACAGACAGACAGACAGAAAGACAGACAGACAGACAGACAATACAGGCAGACAATTGCGTCTGTACCCGTCTGTCTGTCAGTGTCTGCTTTTTTTCACAAGACTGCAATTAAAAAAAAATCTTCCTAGTCATAATCAATTCTAAACTCAGTTGTTACCCCAGGCACAGCACAGCCAATGAAGTAACTGCACACTACACAAATCATGTCCCAACTCTACAAACAGTCCCCAAGGCTGAGTGAGTGATGTGGTATCAGAGCTGCAGTCAGTTGGAAGCTTTCATGACGAAAACTCATGAACTCATGCAGTTGTTCAGTCTTCTTGATTTCTTTTTTTTTCTCTGCGGATTGTTTAAGAACATTCACCTTAACCGATAATCAGCCATCTGGATTGTATATATAAAACAAATGAATAATAGACAAATGAATAGATAAATACAAGTAAATGAATTAAATAAATAAATGAAAAAAGTACGTAAATAAATAAACACATATATAAATATGCAAACAAAATAGATTAATAAGTAATAAAGAAACAAAGGAATAAATACATGAATGCAAAAATATATGCAAACAATGAAATAAACCTTGAAAAACACCAACTCTGCAGCTGTATTCATTTGTGTCTTCTCTACAGCCAGCACCAATGGCTGTATACACATAGGAGTCCTAGAATGGTAAGGCATTGCCTGGACAGCCAGCATCAATGGCTGTATACACATAGGAGTCTTAGAATGGTAAGGCATTGCCTGGACAGCCAGCATCAATGGCTGTATACACATAGGAGTCTTAGAATGGTAAGGCATTACCTGGACAGCCAGCATCAATGGCTGTATACACATAGGAGTCCTAGAATGGTAAGGCATTACCTGGACAGCCAGCACCAGTGGCTGTATACACATAGGAGTCTTAGAATGGTAAGGCATTGCCTGGACAGCCAGCACCAATGGCTGTATACACATAGGAGTCTTAGAATGGTAAGGCATTACCTGGACAGCCAGCACCAATGTCTGTATACACATAGGAGTCTTAGAATGGTAAGGCATTACCTGGACAGCCAGCACCAATGTCTGTATACACATAGGAGTCTTAGAATGGTAAGGCATTACCTGGACAGCCAGCACCAATGGCTGTATACACATAGGAGTCTTAGAATAGTAAGGCATTACCTGGACAGCCAGCACCAGTGGCTGTATACACATAGGAGTCCTAGAATGGTAAGGCATTACCTGGACAGCCAGCACCAATGGCTGTATACACATAGGAGTCCTAGAATGGTAAGGCATTACCTGGACAGCCAGCACCAATGGCTGTATACACATAGGAGTCCTAGAATGGTAAGGCATTACCTGGACAACCAGCACCAATGGCTGTATACACATAGGAGTCCTAGAATGGTAAGGCATTACCTGGACAGCCAGCACCAATGTCTGTATACACACAGGAGTCCTAGAATGGTAAGGCATTACCTGGACAGCCAGCACCAATGTCTGTATACACATAGGAGTCACAGAATGGTAAGGTATTACCTGGACAGCCAGCACCAAGGTCTGTATACACATAGGAGTCACAGAATGGTAAGGCATTACCTGGACAGCCAGCACCAATGGCTGTATACACATAGGAGTCCTAGAATGGTAAGGCATTACCTGGACAGCCAGCACCAATGGCTGTATACACATAGGAGTCCTAGAATGGTAAGGCATTACCTGGACAGCCAGCACCAATGGCTGTATACATGTAGGAGTCCTAGAATTGTAAGGCATTACCTGGACAGCCAGCACCAATGGCTGTATACACGTAGGAGTCCTAGAATGGTAAGGCATTACCTGGACAGCCAGCACCAATGGCTGTATACACGAAGGAGTCTTAGAATTGTAAGGCATTACCTGGACAGCCAGCACCAATGGCTGTATACAAGTAGGAGTCTTAGAATTGTAAGGCATTACCTGGGCAGCCAGCACCAATGTCTGTATACACATAGGAGTCCTAGAATGGTAAAGCATTACCTGGACAGCCAGCACCAATGGCTGTATACACATAGGAGTCCTAGAATGGTAAGGCATTACCTGGACAGCCAGCACCAATGTCTGTATACACATAGGAGTCCTAGAATTGTCAGGCATTACCTGGACAGCCAGCACCAATGTCTGTATACACATAGGAGTCTTAGAATTGTAAGGCATTGCCAGAATTACAAATGCATTACAAAACACTACAGTTCTTAAACAAACTTTCTTTTTTCCCCAAAGTCTGCACCGCAAATTTCTTCACAGTAGAAGGAAAGACAATTATTTCAACACGGGCTGTGCCCCCACGTGCCGTGCCACGTGCACGATTTCCAAATGTTCACAACGGCATGTTACGATAGTTCTTGGCTGAGGCACACTTTACTTTAAGCCTAACAGTATTCAACCTCTCAGTTACTTCCCTTAAGCTGGAAAGCGGGTCAACATCATCTTCACCCAGCTGAAGATGCGAGGCTGGCTTGGCGGTCTAATGCTTCTCCTTTCCTGTAAATATTCCTCTATTATTATGATTATAATGAATACTTATATAGCGCCTATTCTCGGCTAGAGACCAAGCTCTAAGCGCTTTACAATCCACACTCGTTTACAAAACGGGCTGCCTACCTGGGTGGTGCCATCTGAAGAGCTGCCAGCTGGCGCTTCATTCAGTCGTTTCCCGTGTCATCCAGTCCATATCATTCAATATCGTTCACTCAATTTCCTTACTTCCTTCATTCTTTCCATTTCATACGAAGGGTACATGCTATGTGTAACGTGTCATTCATACCAACGGCCAAACTGGCTTTCTCTTCCGAAAGTTGGTGATGGGATTTTACGTGTGTGCAAGATGTTATGTGTGCGTTCACACACGGAACCTCGGTTTATAGTGTCATCCGAAGGACTGTATGTGAAATGGAGTCAGAACCAATGTTAACTCCGAGGGGAAAATCCCCCTGTACCAAAACAGCCCGGCGAAGATTCGAACCTGCAACCCCAGGATCACCAAGATTACGAGTCCGGCGCTCTACCAACTGAGCTATTCCGTCCCCTTTTCCCCACCTGGCTGATCCGCGACAATGTGGATCCGCGCCTTGTCACACCGGAATACGAGGGAACAGCAAAGAAGAAATAGGTCTGCCGTCGGACTTAAATTCTGTTAAAATATCCAGTTGATTTTGGTTTTATTCCATTTCTCCTTTCTCTCTACTTTTCAACGTCCATCATTACAGCAGGTAAGAGAGATGGAATCTGAAATAACGGAGATTTCCTTCACAATAATCCGTCTCACTTTCTATGAGTTGAAATTAATTTGGAAAAGAAAACTATCTCTAAATTTGGAAAAAGGGAATAGAATGTAAAATCGACCTAGTACAAATTGCCAAAGGTTCAGAAATAAACTAACTTTTTACCTGACCCCATTGACAAGTGAGGCAGAGGCAGATAGGGACGACGATAGAAGTGTCTCGAAGAGGAATGCTCACAACAATTTGCCCAGGATGCTTAACGTGCAATAGAGGTGTGTGCCCAAAGAACGTTTTCGCTTCGGTTGCAAAGGCGCACAACCCGACTGCTCGAACATAAGTAGAATTTTGAAACAATGTAAAAAAAAAAAAGAAAAAAAAAAAGAAAAACAAACAAAGAAAACAAAGCCAAGCAGCATTATTTTCTATGCCTGAAATGCACTTTGTAAAAGTTTTAAATTGAATCGCTTCCTTGTGCACCCTAAGTGTAATGCCAGCGCTCATCTGTTTAACTGCTTCGATTAATCTGACTATTGGGATGTTGGGGTACAGCTCAACTCGAAGTTGATTGCTGACGACATATTCTATCTCATCCGCTATTGTCCTATATGCTGGCATTTGCGTTTTTTTTTGTTGTTGTTTTTTTTTTTTTTTTTTTTTTTTATAGAACTCCTTGTGTTTGCGCGCGTTACTGCTCGCGCGGTCGTTGTGTGTGTGTGTGTGTGTGTGTGTTGTGTGTGTGTGTGTGTGTGTGTGTGTGTGTGTGTGTGTGTGTGTGTGTGTGCGTGTGTGTGTGTGTGTGCGTGTGTGTGTGCGTGTGTGTGTGTGTGTGTGTGTGTGTGTGTGTGTGTGTGTGTGTGTGTGCGCGCGCGCGCGCACGCGCATGCATGCGTGCGTTCATGCGTGTGTGTGTGTGTGTGTGTGTGCGCGCGCGCGCGCGCGCGAAAATGCGCACGCACTCGCGAGGGCGCTTCTTTATGTGTTTATCAAATGAATGTATATTGAGGCTACCCAATGACAGTGCACGCTTTGTAGTGGCATTTATTGAGTCTTTGGTGGCAAATTACTGTGTACAGCTGGAAACACATTCCCAGCATTCCCCACAGTTTGTCCCCCAAGCACTTTGTTCCTGTGGCCTTTGGTTGAACAGCAGCTAAGGGAAGGCCCAGCATTGCCCACAGTTTGTCCCCCAAGCACTTTGTTCCTGTGGCCTTTGGTTGAACAGCAGCTATGGGAGGCCCAGCATTGCCCACAGTTTGACCCCCAAGCACTTTGTTCCTGTGGCCTTTGGTTGAACAGCAGCTATTGGGAGGCCCAGCATTGCCCACAGTTTGTCCCCAAGCACTTTGTTCCTATGGCCTTTGGTTGAACAGCAGCTATGGGGAAGGCAGTCAGCTCAAGCACTTTGTTCCTATGGCCTTTGGTTGAACAGCAGCTATGGGGAAGGCAGTCAGCTCAAGCACTTTGTTCCTATGGCGTTTGGTTGAACAGCAGCTATGGGGAAGGCAGTCAGCTCAAGCACTTTGTTCCTATGGCCTTTGGTTGAACAGCAGCTACGGGGAAGGCAGTCAGCTCCACAGTGTCGGAGATGCACTTTGTTCCTATGGCCTTTGGTTGAACAGCAGCTATGGGGAAGGCAGTCAGCTCAAGCACTTTGTTCCTATGGCCTTTGGTTGAACAGCAGCTACGGGGAAGGTAGTCAGCTCCACAGTGTCGGAGATGCACTTTGTTCCTATGGCCTTTGGTTGAACAGCAGCTATGGGGAAGGCAGTCAGCTCAAGCACTTTGTTCCTATGACCTTTGGTTGAACAGCAGCTATGGGGGAAGGCAGTCAGCTCCACAGTGTCGGAGATGCACTTTGTTCCTATGGCCTTTGGTTGAACAGCAGCTATGGGGAAGGCAGTCAGCTCAAGCACTTTGTTCCTATGACCTTTGGTTGAACAGCAGCTATGGGGAAGGCAGTCAGCTCCACAGTGTCGGAGATGCACTTTGTTCCTATGGCCTTTGGTTGAACAGCAGCTAAGGGGAAGGCAGTCAGCTCCCCAGTGTCGGAGATGCCAGAGCTTTATTTGAGGGTTTGGGATACTCTTGAATCCACGCGGTCAGATAACACAGTCACGTGGCTTCAAGGAATGTCAAAATGCGTGAAAGCTGAAGGAGGATATATACATACATAAAAATCGGGAATAATCATTTCGTATTTCAGTATGCCTAAACAGCTGTATCTAGGTACATATAAAGCCACTCCCGCTCCCCCGCCCTCGTGTTTTATCTGTGTTTTTGACAGTGGCTACAATGCTGTTCAAATTTAAGTCTTCAAACCATTATTTGCTTCTAAGTCTTCCTCCATGAGCCAGTAATTTTATATTGATAGTTGGGGCTATTGTTCCCAGTGCATGTATTTCACATGTTTCACTATTGCATTGCATAATTTCCAGTTCCTACAGCGAGATCGAACAGGA
>CM065715.1:8694514-8699514 GCA_033310375.1 Conus canariensis
TCCAGTAACCTTGGCGAAATGATGGAGCCATCTTAAGAACAGTTCAGAATCTGTCCATCCACTTGGACTTGCAAATCCAACAGGTTCTGGTGGTGCGTCTTTCAAGAGTGTGTCCACCAATTCCTTTCTACCAAAAACAGACATAGGCGGCAGAAAGACATCTTCATCTGCAAATAACGTAAGCAACACTTTCAGTGTTGTCGAAACCACAAAACTAGTTCCATACATGCATAAATACCTGGATACGTCGATGCATATATTCATATATACACGCATGCTCAGGCATACACACATACAGACACACATACAAGCATGCGCACACACACATACTCACAGGCACACGCACCACACACACACACACACACACACACACACACACACACACACACACACACACATGTCCTCACTTATCTAATTTACGAGAAAACCAAGTATGGGGCAAAAGGGACTATGAACGGGGCAAAAAGCCCACCCAGGCGTCCTGCCCGGTGAAGGTGTGGGCGTTTGATTCCCGGACTGACCTACTGTTAACAGAACGGTCAGACAGCGGGAAAGATGGAAATGAAACTGGCGCCAGCATCACTAGCATCGAGCTGAAAGATTCTTAATCATTATGAATGCAAAGCTTTTCCATTTTGTTTGCTACATGTATGATATACTTAAACCTAATTCATATTAAAAACAAATACTGAAAATAAGCCCCAAAGAGACAAATAAGTCTGTAAGACTTACTGTATAGTTGGGAGTCCTCTTTCTCCTGTCAGAAGCGTCTTCGTTGTTCAGGAATCAGGTCAAGTATCACGTGATTTGCTACATCACATGTTCTCCGAAATACAGGGGGTAGGCGTTTGACCCCACCTAGACGTTTTGCCCTATGCTACCCTATGACACATCCATAAGCTGTGTTTCTCACTGTGTGGTGTGGTAAAGACTGCACCGTTCCTTTGGAGAAATATTAGAAAGACAGTGGAAGGTGAGTGTAGAATGATGAGTAATGTCTTGTGCTCCATAACGCGTTGGTGCTCAAAAGACTTTCCGCTGGATTCATGTCAATGGGCATGCACATCACAGGATGTTGAATCCTGGATAGCTAGTGTTTCCTTCGTAGTTATGAACTTTCCTTTGACCATTTCCTTTTGACTTGAGACAGAATGTAAAGAAATGTCGCTGGTATGAATTTGATTCATTTTGGAAATACATATTTGTTTGCCTGTCATGTAACACACGAAAAGAAGATTGACAGAAGAGGGCCATTACTTGAAGTGTTGCTTGTGACGTGGCATTTCTTATGCCACATTATGACGTATTCCCAATAAAGCGTAAAATGACAAAAGAATCATTAAGCGAGAATGAAGTGAATGACGTCACTGTCTGCATCACCCCAGCTTCCACTCCATTGAAATATGCAAACAAGGAAAAGGATGGTGTTAAAAAACTACCTCCAGGGCTACTATAGACGGCACTTGTGGCCTACAGTTCTGCTTCACATGTATTAAAATCTGTCTGTCAAACAGTTTCAATCCCGACAAGAAACTTTTCTTCAAGTGTCATAGCCTTTGAGTTCGTTACAAAATCTTTTTCTGTGAGACTTGAAAATCCAAGCTCACTTCATCAAGCGAAAATTTGGTATTCAGTATTGTAGTCCCACAATTTATTGTAACTACCAGTTGTGCCATATAGGATCTGCCAGATGTAAACCCAAACTCACACTGTTGGACGGTGGGAATGAAATGTTCGTTTAGTTCCTCCCATCGTAGGAATGAAATGTTCGTTTAGTACCTCCCATCGTAGGAATGAAATGTTTGTTTAGTTCCTCCCATCGTAGGAATGAAATGTTTACTTAGTCCCCCCCCCCCCCCCCCCACTCCATCGAGTATTCCCACACCACACATATCATTGATTTGAAGTATACTGGTGTGCAATTCCCAGGTTCGAGTTTTATTTTTGGAGGCTTGACTAGTTTTTAGCTGTCATGTAGAATACTATCTCTCAGGTTTTTTTTTTAATCAAAGAATTTTAGAGGAATGTTCAGGTAAATGTTTCTTTTGACAGTCTTGTGTGCATCAGGGCCACACGATAAAGATGCGTCTAAATTTGACAGGTTCTTACTAATTTCTTTTTCATAAATTCTACTTTAGATATTGCTGTATCTGTGGGGTATGGGAAGCGCGGCAGTATATCGTAACCTTCATCTGTAAAAACACTTGAGCTACGATTTTA
Organism: Conus canariensis; assembly: GCA_033310375.1. NCBI lineage: Eukaryota > Metazoa > Mollusca > Gastropoda > Neogastropoda > Conidae > Conus > Conus canariensis. Next base: position 8,696,735 of record CM065715.1, read on the forward strand.
TTCAGCACTTCAGTGCTTTTTTTCTGTTTGTCACAGAAAGTGTGTCATCAGGCAAGGCGAGTTTGCTAATCATCTCTCCGGTTTTAATCCAACATGAGACACGTGCATAGAGAAAACGGATCGTTGTAATTTTTTCTTTTCGCATTGCTCATGTAACCTGATTCATTGCATGATTACAGGAATTATGATAGTTCTCGGTTGAGTGTTTTCTTTTCACTTTTTTCTACGCATTTTCAAAGCACGGAGTTTGGTTTTAAATCTTGTCAAGTACTGTCTGCAGTACTTTTTTCTGGAGGAAGTTATGAACGTTTAACACATTAATGTATCTCTTTCCTCACGAATGTGTGTGTGTGTGTTCCTGACCAGCATTTATTTATTTACATCCATGTTCTTCACAAACATTTTCTTTCAGTCGCTTTCGCTAAAGAATCGTCTCAAACTATTATAGTCTGCATTGTATTGCTCATACTATATTCTTAATCTTTCCCTGCGTTTGCCATATAATAAACTACAAATACCTTGGAAAGAAAATGCAACCAGCAGAACCGTATACTGGCTTTCGTATACTGGAAGAATATACGAGAGGTTATGATTCTCTGACCTGTTCGCGTAATTTTACATCAAGTATATTTGCCTGCTGAAGACTTCAGAAATATGCAGGCTTCTTTCCTTTCTTGAAGGAGATACAATTCATTTGCAGCCTCAATGAACACATTTGCCGGATGATCTTGACGTTTAGAGAAAAGCTTGTCAACCCAATTTGCCTCTGAGTGATGGAAGCCTCCATCGATGATAACAGTACCTTTATCACCTATGCGTTGTGCAGTTAGTTGAATACGTTACTTAATGTTTGATTGACTTGGTTCTAGCTAACTGAAGACCTGTCAGAAAAGTGTATCCCTGTTTCCTTTGATTTCCAACACAGCAAAGAATGAAAGACATTCATCCTTTTCGCATTGAAATAAAAACTATGCAATGCAGAACACAGGAAAGAAAAACAAACGAGGATGAAAAAAAGCTGGTAGCGACGAAGACGCCTGTTCATTTTGGCAACAAGACAACAGAGGTCTTGACTGACGTGCTGGTAATGTAATCAGTCCTATTTTGAAACGTGCACATTGGGCAAGGAGACAATAGAGGTCTTGACTGACGTGCTGGTAATGTAATCAGTCCTATTTTGAAACGTGCACATTTGGGCAAGGAGACAACAGAGGTCTTGACTGACGTGCTGGTAATGTAATCAGTCCTATTTTGAAACGTGCACATTTGGGCAAGGAGACAATAGAGGTCTTGACTGACGTGCTGGTAATGTAATCAGTCCTATTTTGAAACGTGCATATTTGAGCACACGGGAGATCGGAGACCTCAGTCACATTGACACAGATCCTGTATGTAGCTGCACACCAAAAATGAATGCGCCAAGGCCTTGCTTGGCTTCTTAGTAGAGTATTTATAAACTAGCGCAAGTACATGGTTTTAGGAATGTTTATTGTGTCTGACAGTTAATTTTCCCCATGTTCGTTCATATGGTCATCAAGGTACAAGAATCAAAGGAATGGGACTATTTGGACTCTTTGAGCTGGCTCAAAGATAGCGTCACGGGTGAGTGCAAAGGCCTGAAATGTGGATCAACTAAGCGGAAGGTCATGTGTTTGAAGATTGTTCGTGATTTTATCGGTGAAAGTCACCCCAAACACGGGAAATGGTTGGTGGGGAGTTGTTCTTTTGATCAGTTATCAGTTTAACATTAGAATTAATGCTGGCTCACATTTATGGTACGCCTCAAAACGCTCACATGGAGTATATAGTGTTTTAGTGCAAAATCTTAATTGTGGTGTGTGTCCTGTGTTCTTTGAATCAGATCAACATCGTAAACACACATCACAATTGAATGGGCTTTCTCTCGGGTCGTTCCATTTTCCACCTTGTTTTTGTTAACATTCTTTCTTTCTTTCTTTTTCTTTTTTTTTTTTTGACGTAATCTTGTTGAAGAAGTCCTTGACACTCATTTTGATTCGGTACTTCGCCACCGATCTGTGTCTGAATTAAATGGCTTTGTCTCTATGTTACATATAATCTTTCCATCAACTTGTGGTTGAAATTGGTTCAGTAGGCTCTTTTTGCTTTATATAGGTACTGTGCAGACAAACCGAGCAACGGGCAGGGCTGAACACATAGCTTGGTCGGTGGAGGTAATCCATTACGCACACTTCAAGTCCAGTTTTCAATAATGTTTACACACACACACACACACACACACACACACACACACACACACACACACACACACACACACACACACACATCTGTGCTGATAGATGACAAGTTTGTCAGGAACATACGGGGTTTCCTTCTGACTGCGTTTGAGAATAATCTGTATTATTTTCTGTCTTTATATTGCATAAACCGTGAAATGGACAGTCAACACGCTTACTCATGTAGTAGTTTCAGAAGCAGCAGTACAGTAGCAATATGTCCATTTCTTGACCGACTATGTGTTATTATATATATGCTATATTGCTGAATACTATGTCTATACATGTAAGCTTGTTCATTCTTAGGTTATGCCTCTATATGGTACCAATATAGAGATTTGAATTGTATCAATGCACAGTTTCGTGGTCTCCGTTGGTGGTGCCCTTTAACTGTCCTTGGGAACTTTCGATTAACTATTTCGGCCCAAAGTCAGTGGGGTGGGGTGACTGCCATCAGGAGACTACCACCCTGTCTCTACCACCTATTTCAGTGTATTCATGAAGATTGTTGCAACTTCTTTCCTC
>CM065715.1:8702014-8729514 GCA_033310375.1 Conus canariensis
GTGTGCGCGCGCGCATGCGTGCTTGCGTACATGTGGTGTGTGTGTGTGTGTGTGTGTGTGTGTGTGTGTGTTGTGTGTGTGTGTGTTGTGTGTGTGTGTGTGTGTGTGTGTGTGTGTGATGGGGAATGAAGTGTGAGGGCATACATGTTTGTGTGGTAGGAAGCGTGCATACAGCCCTATAGCAAGTGTGTACAGAGTTATGTCTTTAGCTTTAGCTCACACTCATGCCTGGACTCTCTATCTGTCTGTCTGTCTGTCTGTCTGTCTGTCTCTCTCTCTCTCTATCTCACACACACACACACACACACACACACACACACACACACACACACACACACACACACACACACACACACACACAAATTTGGCGCAAGGTAACTGATTGCTGGTTCGTTTTCATTGTCTGAATATTGTTTATCTTGCTTCAAGAAGACCTAAGAGGTGGAGTCGCGTCCTGTTTTGTCTTCTAATTTGTTTGTCCTGTTAAATTACAGATTTGCTTTAAATTTCTCAATTTCCGCCTGCAGTCACCTCACTTTGAAAGTAACATTAGCAATAAGTTATCCGAACTTGAAAAAAAAAACTCTCAACGGCCACATTAATAACCTTAGCGTAGTACAGACTGAATTCTGATTGGAAACACAATGGTTCATCTCCATGAATCACAAGGTCAGGCTCCTGTGTGCATTAGTATATTCCATGTTTCTGAACGTTCGCAAGACATGCGCCCTCGCTGCAGACTGATTTTGACGGCTGCTGTACTCCACGTCTCGAACATTATAGGCATCTGAACCAAGTGTCTTTTTTTTATTTTGTTTATGCATGTCCTTATTTTGTCTTTTTAAATTTTGTTTATGCATGTCCTTATTTTCATCCCCAGTTGCTGGTCCCCCTGGGCTGTGTCTTTTACATTTCAAACTTTCGATTTTTAGAGAAATGTTAGCCTCCAATTTCTTTTTGTTTTGTTTTAGAAAGTCCACAATTTAAATTGCTGGTCTCCACTCCACACACTTAAAAGGCTCACAACATGACGCAGGGCATGCAAAAATAAAAATTATGATAAAGTCAACAAACAACAGTCGCTATGCGGTATGGAAATCTCAGCAGGCTTGCCACTAGATCCTGGGTTACGTACTGACCGCTATCTCCCCCCCCCCCCCCCCCCCCTAATTTTCTTCTAACGATAACAGGGGAAAGATTGCTTCTTATAACCCCTTATCCTTTAACAACAGTCTGCATTTTAAGGTTTGTTTTTGTTTTCAAGTGGATCGATTTCTAAATTTTCTGTATTCCCTAATTGAAAATTAAAAGGCATCTAGCCCAGATTTTATTATCATTTGCATATTTGCATATACTGCATCAATCTGTGATTCCTTCAAGGGCGATGTCCAATATTTTTACACCGGTGATTTTCTAGAAGTAACTTTAAATGTTCAGAGATATCTATCTATGTTTGCTGGCCCCCATGTGACATGTCTTCTGCAGGGGCTGAGAGTGAAAATTACAACCTGTTCAACAATTCCCTAATAAGATACAAAACGAAGATTATTGTCTTTCAAGACTGGCATAACAATGGTATGGACCAAATGAAAACATCATCGACCACAGTGAAAAGAGACTGTTGACTTTAGAAGATGTTCAAAGCATGATAGGTCAAAACAAGGCAAACATTGTGTTTGAGTGCAATGCTCCAGTCAACTCAGCCCCACAAGAATGGGTGCAGTGGACAGAGCGGGGTGAACCTGAAACATCCACACTCCTGTGTGACGCGAAGGACTTTGATTCGAAACCAGCACACATTAAACAATATTTATCAAGAAAGAAAGAGTTAGTCTTATCCACAATATGTCATCTTGGGCAAAGAAAATTAGACACATCAGCATGGTCTATAGATAAAGATACAACAAAAAAGTAAGACTCTGGGCCCTATACAGGAAACTTTTACACGATATTTACCCTACCAATATTATGCTGAGTAAAATGAAAATAACAGAAACCAATAAATGCTCACATTGTAATGATAATGTAGATTCTATAGAACATTTCATCTTCGACTGTTTGGTCGTCAAAAGTTTCTGGGAAATCATAGAGTTCAAAATCCATGTAGATAAAAATATTAAAATAACTTTGCCAGTAATGGATGTTCTAGCTGGTGTAAACAAATCAAGGCATCCTCATGGCAAAAACGTACATTAATACTTTAATCTACTTATATTATTAGGAAAAATCTCTCTCTCTCTCTCTCTCTCTCTCTCTCTCTCTCTCTCTCTCTCTCTTATTTGTCACTCACAAATATGCTGCACTCTTTAACATAGATATGTTATGGTACTTACAAACTTAAACATGTTAGATCATACTCAACGTGTCAATTAGTAATATATGAGGTAATATTCGCGACAACTACATGAAAAAAGGAAAGAAACGAAAATCTTTTTTTTCATATTTTTGTTTAGTCGCTCTCTTTTTTGTGTATAGTACATTTATCAGGGTGAGAGTGTCAGTACACCACACGTTACAACACGAATAAACCCAGACATTTTGTATCAAACGCCAAAACACTAAAATCAGCAAGAATATGTCCATTTTTAGTAGAACATACAGACTGTGCATGGTGTATGAGTGACTGATTCAAAGAAAAGACAAGAAAAAGAAGTACGGAAAAAATAGGAGGATGGAGGCCCCATTTAGAAAAACAAACAAACAAACAAAAAATACAATGTTGGAAAAAATAGGAGATAGGAGAACTCACAAAAAAAGAAAGAAAAAAGACATGTCTTTTACACTCCCACGTTTTGACTTCTAGTCGAATTTTGATCTACCAGCTGATTGTTTCTCACTTCTCAGAATGCTCTTGTCTGCTGATTTGGAGATACTTTTCATGTACGCAAGAGGACCTGCTCGGTGTTGGAGAGTTTCCTCTTTGTTTATATGGAAAAGTTTCCCACCAGCAGGTAACTAGGATCCAGCAGCGAAGCCTGATGATCTCTTCACAGAGCGAAACAGCTCTTGACTGCTGAAGAGTTTCCCACCAGCAGGTAACTAGGATCCAGCAGCGAAGCCTGATGATGTCTTCACAGAGCGAAACAGCTCTTGATTGCTGAAAAGTTTCCCACCAGCAGGTAACTAGGATCCAGCAGCGAAGCCTGATGATCTCTTCACAGAGCGAAACAGCTCTTGATTGCTGAAGAGTTTCCCACCAGCAGATAACCAGGATCCAGCAGCAAAGCCTGATGATCTCTTCACAGAGCGAAACAGCTCATGATTGCTGAAGAGTTTCCCACCAGCAGATAACCAGGATCCAGCAGCGAAGCCTGATGATCTCTTCACAGAGCGAAACAGCTCTTGATTGCTGAAGAGTTTCCCACCAGCAGGTAACCAGGATCCAGCAGCGAAGCCTGATGATGTCTTCACAGAGCGAAACAGCTCTTCATTGCTGGTTCTGCTGACGTCCAGTTTGAGGGAAGAATAAAACTAACAGAGCAGTCACTGGGGAAGGGTTCCTTCTCATACCCCTTCCCCTTGAACAGACACACACACACACACACACACACACACACACACACACACACACACACATACACACACACACACACACACGCACGCACGCACGCACGCGCGCACGCATACACACACACGGACACACATACACACACACACACCACACACACACACATACACACACACACACACGCACGCACGCACGCACGCATGCACGCACACTCCACACACACACACACACACACACACACACACACACACACACACACACACTCACTCACGCGTGCATTCATGGATACACACACACACACACACACACACACACCACACACACACACACACACACAGCACACACACCACACACACACACACACACACACACACACACACACACACACACACACACACATTTCAAATCGGCTGTCGTTTTCAATAAACTTGATGTACAGACAGCTTAAGCGCAGCCATCTCGAATCAAAGTAATTGTCCTTATAAATCACCTAATCACATTACTCAGGGAGTCCAGTACTGTTACCAGGAGGTTCCATACGCTACGAGCCGTCAAAGTCTCTCATGCGTGAATGCGATTTCCATTGACTTCTATCTTCGGGCAGGTCAAATCAATAGCTCAACAAGGATACTGACGGTTCGTGCATTTGCTAGCAGAACTATATCCGGAAGATCAAGGCTACAAAACATCCTGGAACCGAGGAACAGCTTTAGAGCTTTCTTAGTTCTGGCAGAACGCTATGAAAATGTGTTTCACATGTCATCAGCATCGCTTCTGACAGAACAAGTAAAGGACAGCTTGAACTCATCAAATGGACAGATAAATGGAAATCAGTCTTCCAAAAACTTAGGGAAGCGCTTCTGTAGAAGGCCATTTGTGGGCATGCCTGATTTTTAGAAGATAATATACCTTGACTCACTGGCGAGGGATGAATGCGTATGAGCCAAATTACCTGTATTAATATAAAGAGGTATTAAGGGCCTTATGCAGACACCCTCCCAGATGCTTCAGACAGAGAAAGACCGGGACAGTGTTACCACAAGAACATGGTCCAGGTCCTCCGCCTTCTTCATATGCAAGAAGAAAACTTACAAACGTACATGCAAGGTGCGTCACGATTGAAGAAAAAAAAGAATATTTAGCAATCATGGATGTGTGTGTGTGCGTGCTGTGCGTGCGTGCGTGTGTGTGTATGTGCGTGCGTACTTGCGTGCGTGCGTGCGTGCGTGCGTGCGTGTTTGTGTGTGTGTGTGTGTGTATGTGTGTGTGTGTGTGTGTGTGTGTGTGTGTGTGTGTGTGTGTGTGTGTGAGAGAGAGAGAGAGAGGCAGTGGTGGGGTGGGGGGGGGGTCTGGAAGTTCGAACCAAATCGTCTTGTTTATGTCCCTTACTATTAAAGCACACCATCCACCTCTCCAAGTCATGCGCAAGACAAAGACAGAGAAACGAAGGAAGATGAAATAGGCACTCCACCTGCACCATTCATCTTTTTCTCTGTCCAAGCTTCTGTGCCACCTCAGTGGCACTGCACCCACGCCGCTCATTCCAAGCCCCCGTCCACAGCCACAACCCGGCCTGTCCCTCCGCAGCCCCGGCACCGGCAATCCACAAGGAGCAGCCGATGTCAAGACGTCAGGAGGCAACCCACCGGAGGAGACACTGCACCGCTGCCGAGTCATTTTGTGTGGTGTTCAGTGGTGCCTGGTCAGATCCAACATACGCAGCAGCAGCATGACGTTGTGACTGTAGCCACAGCCCGTAGCCAGCAGAAATAGCAGACTGTCTCTGACTGTTTCACATCTGCCTTTGTGGGCGAGTTCCGATGTTCCTTTGATAGACAACCGAGTCAACGGATCTGATAGATCAGGTTTCAATTCATTGCAGCAAAAGACAACGTGGATGCAGTCGCGCTTCAAGAGACTTGTTGTGGAAGCTTTTTACCGATGGTGTCAAACTTGAACTGGAGAGGTACTGCTACCATTTTCACCCATGGAGGTGCTGCTACCATTTTCACCTCGGGAGGTACTTCTATCATTTTCACCCATGGAGGTACTGCTACTATTTTTACCCATGGAGTTACTGCTACTATTGTCATCTATGGAGGTACTGCTACTATTTTTACCCATGGAGGTGCTGCTACCATTTTTACCCATGGAGGTGCTGCAACCATTTTTACCCATGGAGGTGGAGGTGCTGCTACCGTTTTACCCATGGAGGTGCTGCTACCATTTTTACCCATGGAGATACTGCTACCATTTTTACCCACGGAGGTGCTACCATTTTTACCCATGGAGGTGCTGCTACTATTTTTACCCATGGAGGTGCTACTACCATTTTTACCCATGGAGGTGCTGCTACCATTTTTACCTATGGAGGTGCTGCTACCATTTTTACCCATGGAGGTGCTGCTACCATTTTTACTCATGGAGGTGCTGCTACCATTTTTACCTATGGAGGTACTGCTACCATTTTCACCTATGGAGGTACTGCTACCATTTTTACCCATGGAGGTGCTGCTACCATTTCCACCCATGGAGGTACTGCTATCATTGCCACCCATGGACGTACTGCTATCATTGCCACCCATGGAGGTACTGCTATCATTGCCACCCATGGACGTACTGCTATCATTGTCACCCATGGACGTACTGCTATCATTGCCACCCATGGACGTACTGCTATCATTGCCACCCATGGACGTACTGCTATCATTGCCACCCATGGACGTACTGCTATCATTGCCACCCATGGACGTACTGCTATCATTGCCACCCATGGAGGTACTGCTATCATTGCCACCCATGGAGGTACTGCTATCATTGTCACCCATGGAGGTACTGCTATCATTGCCACCCATGGAGGTACTGCTATCATTGTCACCCATGGAGGTACAGCTATCATTGTCACCCATGGAGGTACTGCTATCATTATCACCCATGGAGGTACAGCTATCATTGTCACCCATGGAGGTATTGCTACCATTTTTACCCATGGAGGTGCTGCTACCATTTTTACCCATGGAGGTGCTGCTACCAGTTTTACCCATGGAGGTACTGCTACCATTTTTACCCATGGAGGTGCTGCTACCATTTTTACCCATGGAGGTGCTGCTACCATTTTTACCCATGGAGGTACTGCTACCAGTTTTAATAATAATAATAATAATAATAATAATAATGAATACTTATATAGCGCCTATTCTCGGCTAGAGACCAAGCTCTAAGCGCATTACAATCAACAGTCGTTTACACAACGGGCTGCCTACCTGGGTAGTGCCGACTGAAGCGCTGCCAGCTGGCGCTTCATTCAGTCGTTTCCCGTGTCATCCAGTCAGTATCGTTCAATATCGTTCACTCATTTTCCTTACTTCCTTCATTCTTTCCATTTCTCACGCAGGGTGCATGCTATGTGTAACGTGTCATCCATACCAAAGGCCAAACTGGCCTACTCTTCCGAAAGTTGGTGATGGGATTTTACGTGTGTGCAAGATGTTATGCGTGCGTTCACACACGGAACCTCGGTTTATAGTCTCATTCGAAGGAGGTGCTGCTATGGAGGTGCTGCTACCATTTTTACCCATGGAGGTGCTGCTACCATTTTTACCCATGGAGGTGCTGCTACCATTTTTACCCATGGAGGTGCTGCTACCATTTTACCCACGGAGGTGCTGCTACCATTTTTACCCATGGAGGTACTGCTACCATTTTTACCCATGGAGGTGCTGCTACCATTTTTACCCATGGAGGTACTGCTATCATTGTCACCCAAGGACCGACATTCCAGTGTCTGATTCACATGATTTTGTTATTTCAGGCTATTGTTCAGCCGCCAGGACTTCCAGACCGAGTGTCTACATTGTATTTCTTGATTAGTGATGCATTCATCGAGAGCAGGTATGACGTACAGTGAGAAAATAGTCGTGTCTTCATGTGGGACAGAAACGCATCTGTTAAGGTGTCCTCAAACTATAAAACTATAAAAACTATATATATATATATATATATATATATATATACATATAAAACTATAAACTATAAAACTATAGAAACTATAAAATCAGTGTTTCAATAATTATTCAGCCCGCTCCCGTCTGTGTCAATGTCTTTGTTACTGAGTATGTGCATGAATCTCTAGATGTGTGTTCTGGTTGGGGGAAATCGTGATCTTATGAAGAGAATTTGTTGATGTCAAGACACTCTCGGCACACCAAGGGTATCTTCGCACTCATTTGCGCAGACACGCGTCCTGCATCCACCAACCATTGCTCTCTCTCTCTCTCTCTCTCTCTCTCTCTCTCTCTCTCTCTCTCTCTCTCTCTCTCTCTCTCTCTCTGCAAATGGGGTGTCGCACAAACGCTGCCTTACTGACACGACTGAAAACGGGAAACGCATTCACTTTCCTTATAATACTCACATGAACATTTCAAATGCGGCAAGAACAATGGAAGTACAGACACAAAAGATCAATAACGAAAATTCCTGATGTAATTGCTCATTGGCTTTCTTACCTGGCCAGATTTACACACACGCCCCACACACACACACACACAGACACACCAGACACACACACACACACACACACACACACACACACACACACACACACACACACACACACACACACAACAGCACACTGAGTCACGTGCGAACACGCAAACACATTCGTTAGGCGGAGACTGTTCAACTTTCCAGTAATGAGCTCGGCTAAATGCGATTTACAAACGACTCAGTCAAATTACATTAAGTAGTTTACGATATTGAGGACGCAAGTTGTCCCCGATTTTACACCTTTGACACAACATGGCAAAATTGATGTAGATTGAAGATAGCCGCCTGGTATTTCTTACCAAGCCACAAAAATTGTCACTTACTGTTATCGTGTGCCATCGTGCACCGGTGGAAATGGAGGACACGTATAAAAATCGCATGCATCCTATGTGAGAAACTGAAGGGATAAATGAAAATGAGTGACTGATATTTGAATGGTACGGGAAACGACTGAATGAGCGCCAGTAGGCTGCACTTCGGCCGGCTCTACCTGGGTAGGCACGCCCGTTGAGTGAGTGAGGTAGTGTGTTTATTGTAAAGCGCTTAGAGCTTGGTCTGTGACCGAGGATAGGCGCTATATAAATACCCAATATATAATAATAATAATAATAATAATAATAATATAACATAAACCAGTAGGCATTCTTGTATGAAACTATCCATAGTCTAATTGCACGAAGGGCAGGGGTGGGAGGGCTTAATTTAGCCGGTATGGTCTAATGTTTCGGAAAGCGTTATAAATGTGTGCTTTTATCCCTATGATAATGATAATGATGATGACGATGACGAATATTGTTAGTTATTACCATCATAATCATCATCTTCACCTTCAGTATTATTATTATCATGATTATTGTTTTTTAAGATAAGAACACGTATTGCATCCCTACCTCTACTCACCTCTCCCGATCTTTTCAAACTTTATGAAATAGGAGCATCGATGATACTGAAAAGATAAAACCGAGGGTCGTTACTTTGCACATTGCTTTTCCTTTACTTTTTACTTTGCACATTGCTTTTCCTTTCCTTTGTACTTTGAACATATGCTTTTCCTTTACTGTTTACTTTGAACATTGCTTTTCCTTTACTTTTTTTTTTACTTTGAACATTGCTTTTTCTTTATTTTGATTAGTTTGCACATTGCTTTCCCTTTACTTTTTACTTTGCACATTGCTTTTCGTTTACTTTTTATTTTTCACATTGCTTTTCCTGTATTTTGTTTTAATTTGCACATTGCTCTTCCGTCATTTTAATATATCTTTCTTCTATTTGATGTAAGCAAAAAGAGGAAAAGCGACAGAGAAGGCGCATGAGTCAAATCCCTTCACACACACACACACACACACACACACACACACACACACACACACACACACACACACTCACTGTGTGTGTGTGTGTGTGTGTGTGTGTGTGTGGGAGAGAGAGAGAGAGAGAGAGAGAGAGAGAGAGAGAGAGAGAGAGAGAGAGAGAGAGAGAGAACGAATTTTAACGTAAGAGAGACAGACAGACAGATAAACAGACAGTCAGACAGACAGAGACAGAGAACAATATTCTACGATATCTTCATTTTCGTGTGCTGAAACACACACACACACACACACACACACACACACACCACACACACACACACATCCTGTGCTTGTGTATCAACCTCACGGCAGTGCATTTGAAACAGGTCTATGTTAGCCACCTTATGAGCGACGCTCCGAATTGGGTTCAAGTCACGGTCTTTTTTTTCACGTGCTGCACGTGCAGTGGGGCCAATCGTGCAGCTTGCTGTGTGAGCAACCAGTCTGCGCACTCACCGGATGCGGACGCACTGGGGAGGAACAAGAGGGAGAAGAAAAATCACCAGCACTACGACACCAACAATGAACAAGTCTCTAGTCAGTGGTCTTCGCAAAAGTTTCTTCTTGCAGCAACATCGATGTTGGGCATTATCTATACATTTATTACCCACGTGTGCTTTTCGGCTTTAAAGTTCAGCGAAGTTACTGAAACTTATGTGGGTGTTTCTACTCACCGGAGACAGCGTGTACTTCACAACAGACGGGCAAGGTCATTCACCGCTGAAGAAGACTATACAACACCGGGTCAAGGTGAATTTCGCTTGGTGTCATCGTACGCCTGTGTTGACAGTGATCGACACCTACCCCATTCTATGATTGACAGTTATCGCATTCTGTGATTGACAGTTCTCCCATTTCTGTGATGCAAGACAATCAAGAACTCTGCATGAAGTGTTGGCAAGAGTGGGAGCGGTGGGTAAGTTATTATTAGTGTGCGCGCGTGTGTGTGGCTCTGTTCAATGTCCTGTCACACAACATGACTGATTAAGATCATTTTCACAACGTTATCAGAATGTAGTTATCAAGTGGGAGCGCGCGCGCGCGCACACACACACACCACACACACACACACACACACACACACACACACACACACACACGCTCCCGCGCGTACGCACGCACACAAAGGCGGGGAAGGGCATTTGGGGGGGGGGGGGGGGGGAGAGGGGGGGGTAGTATTCGCTCGAGCACCATTCAATTGGTTTCTTTTAAAACGGTTAATTTTTGTCTGTGGAGAGAAATGACATTTAAATAAAAAAACCCAAAGGGATGGTGCTTGACCGAAGGCTAGCCCCCCATCCCCACCCCCACCCCCACCCCCTCTCTCCTGACGCACACAACACACGTCTGGGGAGGGGGATCTGGAGGTGGGAATCAGGTTGGAAAGGAAAAAGGGCTGTTGGGTAGTGTGGAGGTGGAAAAAAGATGGGAGGGATGAGAGAAACACCTGAAGTACCTGTAGTGGGTGGGGGTGGGGGGGGGGGCATTCTTGTCGTTGTTGTTGTTTCCTATTCAATTTAACGTCTGTCGACATTCGTAATATCAAGTTAAAAAAAAAAAGAGAGAGAGAGAGAGATCGCGCGCGCGCGTGTATGTTCGTGTGCGTGTGTTGTGTTGTACAACGCTGTTTTGCGTCCTATTTCGTGTGGTGTGTGTGTGTGTGTGCGCGCGCGCGCGCGCGCGTGTATGTGTATTTTGTGTGTGTGTGTGAGCGAGTGATACGCCTGCACATTTGTGCGTATGGACAGCGATTCCTCGGAATTTGCTTTGTCGATTTCAGTACAAGATTAGCAATCGATTCCTTTCTTGGTTTAAGGAAAACTATTGATCAATCAAATCAAAATAATCACGACTTGTACATAATAAATTGGTTCATAAAAATTCAGTCGCTCGGTCAGGCAGTCGAGCAGTTTAACAATCATGTCACTTGGATACTTGTTCCCCTAATATAAATGAAATCTGTCCATAGTTTTTCTTGCAGCGACTTCAGACAGTTCATATTGTCCTTTCCGGCGAAAAAGTAAGACGATGGCACCTCATTTATGGGCAGCTGTTCGTAATGAACCAAAAGGCTCGCAGGCTGCAAGATCCCTTTCTGCAAGATTTCCGCCTCTTCCCCTCTGTCCGGTTTATTTTCTCTAAAGTGGCAAGAGAAAAATATTTGTCGGAAAGAAATCTGTACAAGAGCTTCATTCTGTTACATATTAAAGCTGTTGTATTGCAGCCTATTGTATTCTCAAGGCATTGTATGCTCCCATTGCATTTAAGAACGTGGTATGTGCTGCATCTATACACGCTCCATAGATCTTTCACGCCAAAAAGGTCTTTGCTGCAGAGGGCAGAACAGTACGAAGGAAAATCTTCCTCCTTTATTCATCCTTTCCTTTCCGACCTTCGTCCTTCATTTTCTGAAAATGTCATCACTGGTCTTTCTCACGTTGTCCTTGTCGTCCTTGCTTATCATGTTTCCATCTTTCTTTTCCTCACCATGTCGTCGTCTGTGATCTCTCTCCATGCCATTTGACCTCTCCACAGTTTTTAACCTGTAGTGTCCTCATCCGCTCCTTTTTTCTTCCTCACCATCTCTTATCCGTCTTTTCATCACTCACCAAGTCTCATCCGTTCTTTATCTCCCCATCATGTCCTCAACCACTATGTCCTTTCTTCCACGTGGTTTTCTCATACTATCATTTCTTTCTTGCCATGTTCTCGTGTGTTTTCCTTTCTCATTATAGTTTCACCTGTCCTTTTTCCCGCCAGTTTTTTTTTTTTCATCGGTCCTTTAAATCGGTTTTTTTTTTCTTTTTTTGTTCTCGTGATTTTTACTTCCGTATTTCAAGCATGTCCTCCGCCATTATTTCTTTCTTATTTGTACTCCGCCCATTCTTCCTCCTTCACGATTTCCTCCATTATTCCTTTCTTTCTTGTACACCGCCCATCCTTCCTCCTTCACGATTTCCTAATCGTGTGTGGGCGGGAAAGGTGGAGCACAGGGAAGCAGCAGAACAGCGCATTAGAATGTGCTGTAGAAATGGCAATTAATTTGTCGGTCGGAACTTCAAACTGCGAAAGCGATGCGTCGCTGCTTGGTCTACAGGGCACCATGTTGTTTTCAGTGTAGGATATCCGTTCTTGTCTGGCTTCATGTTATTTTCCGGTGTAGGATATCCGTATCTCGGGCTTCATGTTATTTTCAGTGAAGGATATCCGTTCATATCTGGCGCCATGTTATTTTTCAGTGTTGGATATCCATTCATTTTTGGCGCCATGTTATTTTAGGTTTAGGATATCCGGTCATGTTATTTTCGGTGAAGTACCTCCGTTCATATCTGGCTCATTGTTATTTTCGGTGTAGGATAGCCGTTCATATCTGGCGCCATGTTATTTTCGGTGTAAGATATCCGTTTATATCTGGCACTATGTTATGTTCGGTGTGGGATATTTTTTCATATTTGGAACCGTGCTGTGTTCGGTGTAGGATATCCGCTCAGATCAGGCAACATGCTATTTTGATGTAGGATATCCGTTCATATCTGACACCATGTTATTTTCGGTGTAAGATATCCGTTCATAATTGGCACCATATTATTTTGGGTATAGGAGATCCGTTCGTATCTGGCACCATGTTGTTTTGGGTTTAGGAGATCCGTTGATATCTGGCACCATGTTATTTCGGGGTAGGTTATCCTTTCACGTTCGGCACCATGCTAAGTTTTCCATCAGGTGTAGGATATCCGCGCACACCTGACACCTTGTTACTTTCGGTTTAACATGGACGGTGTCCGTGCACATTTGGCACCACGTTTCTTCCCCCGTAAAGTGTGTAATCTAGCATCCATGGCATTTTCGCCGTAAGATGTAGGATATCTGGGCACTCCTTGCAACATGTTACTTAATCCGTATGTGTAGGACATGCATGCGCATACATGCATGTGGCACCGTGGTACTTTCGCCGTCAGGTCGATGATACCCAGTCCACGCCTGGCATTGTTACTTTCGCCGTAAAGTGTAGAATACCCGGTTCACGCCAGGCACTGTTACTTTCGCCGTAAAGTGTAGGATACCCGGTCCACGCCTGGCACTGTTACTTTCGCCGTAAAGTGTAGCATACCCGGTCCACGCCTGGCACTGTTACTTTCGCCGTAAAGTGTAGGATACCCGGTCCACGCCTGGCACTGTTACTTTCGCCGTAAAGTGTAGGATACCCGGTCCACGCCTGGCACTGTTACTTTCGCCGTAAAGTGTAGGTAGCATACCCGGTCCACGCCTGGCACTGTTACTTTCTCCGCAAGGCGTAAGGTACCCGATGCACACCTGGCATTTTTACTTTCTCTTTCAGGTGTTGAACACCCGATGTACGCCTGACGTTGTTACTTTGGCCGTAAAGTGTATGTGTAGGATACCCGGTGCACACCTAGCATTATGTTACTTACTCTATAAGGTGTAGAATACCTTTGCATACCTGGCATCAACAACATGTCAGTTCTGATGTTGTAAGCAACCAAAATGTGGCTTCATCTGTTTTCTCCGTCAGTTTGGAACCTTGGAATACCTTGAAAACTAGACCCCAGATCAGCTGTCTGTGATGTTGATTCAGTCACTGGCATTTTGTTGTTGATCAGCTGTCTGTGATGTTGATTCAGTCACTAGCATTTTGTTGTTGATCAGCTGTCTGTGATGCTGATTCAGTCACTGGCATTTTGTTGTTGATCAGCTGTCTGTGATGTTGATTCAGTCACTAGCATTTTGTTGTTGATCAGCTGTCTGTGATGCTGATTCAGTCACTAGCATTTTGTTGTTGATCAGCTGTCTGTGATGTTGATTCAGTCACTGGCATTTTGTTGTTGATCAGCTGTCTGTGATGTTGATTCAGTCACTGGCATTGTGTTGAGGTCCAGCCGACCACCTGGAGCCATTTCAGGGCTGTCACCACGCAGAGGACAAAGTTGTGTCAGCACACCCCACACACACACACACACACACACACACACACACACACACACACACACCAAAAAAAAAGTTGCGTACGCACATCTAGTAATGTAAACCAGTGCATATTATATAAGCTGGACGATTGGCATCTTAGACATAAAACTAGCCATACTCAGTGCGTCAAGCATTGGATCTTGCCATAAGTAAACGTGAATTTCAGCAATGGCCAGACGATTGCTTTCTCTCTTCCTTTGTTTTTGGGTTTGGGTGGTTTGGACAGGAGCTTCGGTCATTTTTTTCCAGTTTGCTTTCCGTGTTCTTTGTTTTAATTTTTCTCTTTATCAGTTGATGTCATGAATTGAATTGTTGCTCATCAGGATCGAAATCGTGGCAGTCATTGTATTCGAAAATGAAGAAATATTGCTATTTGAAAAATCTTTAATGATAAAATTTGGCAGAAAACGGGGGGCACTTGGGGAGGAAAAGCAGGGCTGCTTCTCTTTCTCATTGCTGCCGATCTGGGATCATCTCATGCAGGTTTCATGCAAGTTGGAATTTCTTTTTCTTTTTGGTTTGCATCCTCCCCACTTCCACCCCACCCCTCACCCCTCACCCCAGCTTCCCTTTTGCACTAAACTGTGTAACTGTTTAATCATAATTATAGCTCCTCTCGTCTCATTTGACCATACTGGATTTGTGATATAAGATAGGGTGTTAAAGGACATAAAAATGCACACTTTTACCACACTCAGCAATGATCATCAACTTCAGAAGCTCGTGTGAAACGATCCTCTTCTCAGCTCCATGTTCCATTACATAGTAGCATCTTTGGGAGAGTTATGACGGTCATAACCCTTGTTCTTCCTATCCCCAGCGTCGGCCTTAGAACTGCCCCCCCCCCCCCCCCAAACACCCCCTTTTCTGCTCTTTCTTTCTTTTTTTTTTTTTTCCTTCTTTCTTTCTTTCATAGATCTGTTCTTTCTTAAGCATGTAAACAAGACAAGCCAAAAATTAGATTGTCTCAATGGGTGAGCAGTTTGGATGTATTGGCTTACGAACTTCGATTCAACAAATCTCTTCCTTTGCATTAATCGCATCTTCCTCGTCGAGCGCAGAAGACTCAGTTCCCTCCGTTCCGTTCCTATCTTAGTGAAGAAGTTGTGTCTGCTGTTGTGCGCACGTTTGTCCTAGGTACACCAGAAAACGGAATTTGTTTCACTAGTCCGGAGGATCGAGCCTCAAGTCCAGAACAGTGCTGCACGGTGTGTATTCGGATCCTCTTACCACGCTTATGTTGCACCTGTCTCTTGTGTTCCCCCCTCGCCGGTCGCACGTTGAACAAATATATGTTCCAGTCTCTTACTCTTCCATCGTTTTAGTCGCTTGAAGACCATGCACAGCGTATCACACTGAACCCCTCAGTCTTTCCACACCTCTTCATCTTCGTTCTGCTGCTGATATCCATGTCTACAGACTCTCTTGTTTAAGGTCAAAACCATACGTACGGCCAGCGTTCTTCTTTCTGACATCCACCCGCACAGACCTCCTCCTTTTAGGCCTAATTCTACGGCCAGCGTTTTCCTCTCATGCTGGGGTCCCTCCGTCTGTAACCCGCCCCCTTTCCCTGTTCGCCAGGCAGACCTGGCCACAACTTGTCACGGTTTTTCTGAAATTGCTTCTCCGGAGCGTTCTGACCCGTACCCATCACTGTTTTAATTAGTTTACGTCTTCTTTGACTGTTGGGCATGCGTGTGCGCGCGCATGTACGTGTGTGTGTGTGTGTGTGTGTGTGTGTGTGTGTGTGTGTGTGTGTGTGTGTGTGTGTGCGCGCGCGCGCGCACGTTTGTTCGTGCCTATGCATTTGAAATGTACGTGCTCAGCGCTTTTGTCGACCAAAGTTTGACAGATCGTCTTGACTGTCGTGATCTACAGGATGTATAGGAGCAGCAGTAGCTGCAGCAGCAGCAGTAGTAGTAGTAGTAACAAGAGTGGTGGCGTAGCACCACCAGCAATAGCAGTACTGGAAATAGCAATACTCGTAAGCAAAAACAAATGCTTATAATTGCGATAGGTATCATGTTGCTAGTAATTACGGCTACTGTTGTAATTTCCAATTAATTCATTTCATATTCATTTCACTCAGTGCTGTGACTCACGGAGAAATCCGTTAAAAAAAATCTGACTTCTGCTTCCTGTTCCACCCTCTCCTCCCCGCCTTCCCCTTCTTCTGCCCTCTTTCTCATTTTTGATAAAACCACACATATTGTGAAACATGTTTAGTCTTTTTTTTTAATTATTTTTTTTTACAAAATACGAAGCAGGTATGGGATATAGAATGAGTTATTCAGCAGTGTAAACGGACATACGCATACGCTTTGCATTTAACCCAATATGAATTAAGGTCGACTTCACAATTGATTTGAACCTTTTCTGTTGATCGTCTGACGAGTCTGAAAGTTGATTCTGACAGGGTTAGGTATGGCTTACATGAAATGAGGTTGAAAGGGATGTCATTTGAATAAGATTGTAACTACAGTCTGACAGGTGTATATCATGTGTGTGTGTGTGTGTGTGTGTGTGTGTGTGTGTGTGTGTGTGATTTTCACTGATTGTTCCGTGCGATCCCAAGGCAATGTTTCAGAACGGTTGATAGAACAGGTCAGAGAATTAAAGTGTCTACATTACTGAAAAGCTTCCGTTTGATTAATATGAAGTAAAATTGAAAACGAGGTGTGGGGGTTAGGGGATGGCTGGGGGGGGGGGGGGGGCGCGACATCTGTTCTTACAAGCTTCATCGTCATTCATTTTAAATGGAATTTTAGATGAGTTCAGGGGAATGTAATAATGACAACGTTCTAACGGGTTTAGTTGGTATGATTTGACATTTAGAATAAGGTTGAGAATTTTGACATTTTGTCAGCGCGTTCAGTTAGGTCAGGAGAATTTAGTAACTGTTCAAGTGCAGTTCATGAGAGATACACTGAGAAGAGAGGTCAGAAGATTAGTAACAAACATCCAAGCAGCGTGATATGATTCCCAGTTTAACAAAAAGGCACAGAACACCTTCCCAATGCCGTTTACGATATATTATCCAGCTAGCATTCAATAAGCAAATGAACAAATACTCACACGACCACACTGAACACTTTCCTCAGTTTAACAACAGTCAGGGACTGATGACCCAAACGTGAAATTAATTTAGTGCCAGGTTGTTAAGTCCAAAAAGAGAGAAAATGATCCCCTTCTTCTGCTTATTTGCATATATAGGGCATAGCATCGAATGCAGAAACGCTGGTGTAGCTTTAACTCTAACTCACACACCACACACACACACACACACACACACACACACACACACACGCACACGCACACGCACGAATACGTCAAGACAAAAACGGGCGCGCACACACACACGCACGCGCGCGCGCGCGCGCGCGCACACACACACACACACACACACACACACACACACACACACACACACACACACACACCGCACGCACGCACGCACGCACGCACGCACGCATGCACGGAGAGAGAGAGAGACAGACAGACAGACAGACAGAGAGAGACTGACTGACTGACTGAGACTCAGCCAGACAGACAGCGGCAGACGAGGGGGGGGACAGACAGCGACAGACGGAGAGAGGAGAGAGAGGGGAGAGAGAGAGAGAGAGAGAGAGAGAGAGAGAGAGGTTCTATTTCAGCCCCGTCATGGCCTTTTCCTCAGTCATTCTCACGACCCGTCTTCAAACCCGACTTCCTGCCCTTTGGGACAAGTTCCAACAATCAACCCTCCACTGACGGACGTCTGCCCGAACCCTCTGGCACCGGGATCACCCCCAACGTCATCAAACGGTGGCTCCAAGCACCCTCCCTCATAGACGTCCCCCCTCTTGCGACTTTAGCCTGGGGTCAACAAAGGGTGCCGTCTTCTTGGTTCTAGACGCAAGTGATCCTCCGCCCACCAAAGAATGGCCTGGTCCATAGGTGCTTAAAAAAAGGCAAACAAATCCTCTACAACTTACAGGGCCAATGCAGTCAGATGTATGACTCGTAAATGTTACGTGGATTAAAGAAAAAAAGTTACAGTGGAGTCAGAGGGATGGAGTGGGGTATGATGATCTCCACAGATAACAAGGCCAGTGGCGTAGTCAGATGGTATTAAATACGCCTAATGACTCGTGAATGCCATGTTGTGTGGAGTAAAAAAAAAAAAAGAAGGGTACTGTGATCATCGAATAAAGCAACAACGAAAAACATAATGATAATAATCCACAGCTTGCAGGGCCAATGGCGCAGTCTGATGGTATTAAATACGCCTGATGACTCGTGAATGCTCTGTTTGGTGGACTAAAAAAAAAGGTTGGTATTATCATCGAATAAAAAAAAGGTGGGTGGGAGACGACATGGCTAACAGGGCCAATGGCGCAGTCAGATGGTATTAAATACGCCTAATGACTCGTGAATGCTCTATTACGTGGATTAAAAAGTTAATGTAATCTCTCAAATTAAGGGGCAAAAAACCTCAGCTAACAGGGCCAATGGCGCAGTCAGATGGTATTAAATACGCCTAATGACTCGTAAATGCCCTATTACGTGGATTAAAAAAGTTAATGTAGTCTATCAAATTAAGGGGCAAAAAACCTCAGCTAACAGGGCCAATGGCGCAGTCAGATGGTATTAAATACGCCTAATGACTCGTGAATGCCTTGTTACGTGGACTTAGAAAAAAAGGTGAATGCTACCATTAAATTCAGGGGTTAAAAAAAGAGCTAATGGGGCCAATGACGCGGTCAGATGGTATTAAATACGCCTAATGACTCGTGAATGCCCTGTTACGTGGACAAGGCTAGTGTTATCATATATTAACATTAAAAAAATAGCAGCATGTAACTGCTGGAAGCACGCAGAGTGAGTCAGATGACCATCGCCAGCTCAGGTCGGGTCACGGACGTCTAGAACCTTGGAGAGTTGGCACCCTGTGTTGGTCCCGAGAGGAGGGGGGAGCCAAAGAGCCCGGAGAGGGCGGGTCGGCGGATCCGCCGTTTGATCGGCCAGTGGGGCGATCCTCTTTGGTGCTGGGGGGGTCGGGGACGTCTGTCAAAAGGGGTGGGGGGAGGGGGGGGGGGTTGTTTTGTTGGAATCTGTCTTAAAGGGAGGATGAGGGTGTTGAAGGTGGATCGGAGAATAACTGGGGAGAAAGGTGGGGGGGGTCTGAAGTAGAATCTGTGAGTGCATGTATATAGGTATACATACACAAACACGAGCGCGCGCGGACATACACACACGCACACACACACACGCACACACATACATAACACATACACACACACATGCGCGCGCGCACGCGCGCCCACACACATGCATACTTGCACACGCGCACACATGCACGTATACACACACTCACTCACACACACATGTATGCACGCGCGTGCGCACACACACACATACACACACACACACACACACACACCACATCTCTCTCTCTCTCTCTCTCTCTCTCTCTCTCTCTCTTACTCACACACACACACACACACACACACACACACACACAAACGCGCGCGCGCGCGCGAGCGTACACGCACACTCACACGCATACACTCCGCACGCACGCGCGCGCGCGCGCGCGCGCGCCCACACACACACACACACGCACGCACTCACACATGCACGCATGCATGTACTCACACGCACACACACAGACACACGCACGCATGCACATATGCGCACACACATGCGCGCGCGTACACTCACACTCGCACACATAGACGCACGCACGTGTGCGCGCGCGGGCACACACACACACACACAACATACACACACGCGCGCGCGCACACACACGCACGGACACTCGCACGCACACACATGCACGGACGCTCGCACGCACACAACACACACACACACGCACGCACACGCACACACACACGTTTGCATGCACGCAGCGCATATACACAGTCACACACACACACACACACACACACACACGTATAGATACACACATATACTGAGTATATGGAAGTGAGTGAGAGACGGGCAGGCCGTGACAAGATGGGCATACCGCATTTGCGTTGCAAGTGTAGTTTAAACTGTTTCTTTTAAGTTTGAACATCTTAAACACTTCATACACGTGTGGCCAAAATACTGTTGTTTTACTCTTCCTTTCAGCTGTAGTCCTTGTCCGCTGCCTGAGAAAAAATCGGTGTTGACGAAAAACGTTTTATTTTTCACGTTTTCACCGAGGATGGAGGGGATGGGGTTGGAGTGGGTATGGTGTGGTGGATGGGATGGGAGATAATTTTGTTCCAAACTTTCTTTCAAGGTCTAAAAGTGCAGGTCGTATAGTCAAAAAATCTTGATCGTTGTTGCATGATTTCCAATCAGACCACGAAAGCCCCGTCAACGCGATCTCACGACCGTGTGTCCTACATCAGGTTGAACCATCGGGGATTTGTATTTTCTTTGAAAAAAATTAGATACGCTTCTTCCTCAGCATATAATTTTTATCAGTGACACAGTCGATGGAGAAGAAAAAAATCAGGCTAGAATGACGTCAGATGGGTAATGGACGGATGACAGAAATGATTGTTAGTAAATCTACTACTACGATTACTGTTGCTGCAGTTGATGATGATAATATCAGAAGTGATTATGATGATACTCATAATAATAATAGACTAAATTTGTGTTCGGAGCGCCAGTAGCTGACGTAATGAAGAACAACGCAATTATCTGCTGTGATATTTCATTGGAGACATCTGCCAACACCTCTCCCACCCTCACTGCTATTTCCTTAACTTCTCACCCCACCGTCTTTCCCTTCCACTCGTCTTGCTTTTTCAGAACTGGAGATATCACATGGCTTTCCTGCCCTTTGTTGCTCTCCCGCATCATCTCCACCCCCAACTCCTCACACACACGTTGTTGTTTAAAGACGCGCGCTCGCGCGCGTCTCTCTCTCCTCTCTTCTCTCTCTCTCTCTCTCTCTCTCTCTCTCTCTCTCTCACACACACACACACACACACACACACACACACACACACACACACATACACACACACACACCGCGCGGGCACTCCTGTTGTTTGACAACACAAGCGACAATGGCGGCCAGTGTCCAATCTGCAAGCGGCTGTGCTGTGAGCGCATTAACAGAACTGTCGATCTTTTTCCCTAGGAACCTAGGTATTTTCAAGCCGTAGGCTTCATATAGTCTCAGTCTACATGTTACATAATTTTCCTCCTGGTCACTTTGTTCTGTCATGTCGAACGTCTTTGGTCTGCGTCGTCTTGCTTAACTATGTCATCAGGGTTTATCGCTTATTGTCTAAGAGCCCTCTTAATCCCTTCCGAACGTCTGTCTCTCTCTCCCCTCCCCCCTTCCCCTGAGTGCCCTCATGGCTCCTTATTCACTGATGCACACCCACTTCTTTCTGAGTGAAACGGAAATTCCCAGCATCCTAGAGGAAAGGACATTTGAGGTCCTACGAAACTCATTCCTGCACCAGCTTACATTCTCTGAGTATCCCGAAACAACTTTCCAATGTTGTCGACAGGTGACCACAGTCCTCCTGTAAGGCTGTTCTCTATGAGACTTTTCTAAACCTGCTTGACCGTCCCTTTCATGTGTTTATTTATTTATTTTTTTTTATCTCGGTCATCATGGTGATCCTGTGAGCCAATCCGCAGCACACCTTTTAATTAGAACCCACCTTGTACACGGAAACCTCATGCCAGAAAAATGGATGGGGGTAGGGTTCTTTTAGTATAAACTGTTCTAGTCCTCTTGCGATATAGTGCTGGTATTTCTTTTTTTTTCTTTTCGTATTTTTTACTTTTTTTTGTCTCCGTTTCTTCACCGCCTTGTTGTTCTGCCTCTGTGGCCCATGTTTTAATCTGTGTGTTATACGCTTTGCATACTTTTTTTTCGATTCACTCCATAGGAATGCAGGGGAGACAGAGGGAGGTGAGGATCTTTCAGTGTAAACTGTGCCCTTGTCTTCTACAAATCTGGTGCTAGTAATATCTTCTATTGTGTCACTCTCTTTGACTTTGCAATTTTTTTTCAAATTTTGTTCTTTATTCTCTGCACCGTTGCCAATTGCCTTTCAGTGTTTGTGGTCTGATCATATTCCTTTGGTCTGGAATGCATTTTCTTTTTCTTTTTTTTGTCTTGATAAACTTTATAGCATGCAAGTGAGTAGATACTGAGAGTTTTACTAATGGAACAGGCACTTGCTGTTCATTCTGCCGCGCTATTCACTAATTAAGCATTTTGAAGTGTCTTTCTTGCACTGGAATTTTCTCGAAAGGATTTTTATCGTGTTTTTTTTTTTTTTTAACAAAAATCTGAGCGAAACGATCAGAGTAGTTGGTGCACTTAACATGGCTTAGTTTTATCCTGTGGAAGGACTGCAGCATGGAAATTGCTGTTATGAATGGATGTTATGTACCTGTAAACCGTTTGTCACTCTGAGATTTCTCTCAACGGGGTTTCTTGATTTTGTTTGTTTTGCTTGTTTGTTTGCTGGCATTTTGTTTGTCTGTCTTTTTTATGTGCGTGCTGACAGCCCTGGAAATGCTCTCTGTGGTCTGCTTGAGCTGTACTGAAACAGATCTTGTCCGTACCCATCTCCGATACTGCCATTTCTACCGTTACTGCTTTGTTTCTGACAGTGCATTCAGGTTTGAGTAATTTATTATTCCTCAAAGCACGATTGGTGATTGTGGAGCCGGTATGCAGAGAAATGGTTGTTTTTCACCACATATGTGGAAGAGCTCGGTCTGACAAGACCTTCCTTTGTTTCAGTCCAGGCATCCAAATTTCGATGACGTCTTGAGCTGTTGTTTACCGTTTGTAAAAGATACTTTCCTCTTAAACTGAAATTTCTGATACGCGCGCGTGCACCACACACACCACGCACGCACTCACTCACTCACTCTGTCAGTCAGTCTCATACACACACACACACACACACACACACACACACACACACACACACACACACACACACACACGCACACACACACACACACGATGTCCCAGACCGTTTTTTTCCGTTCGTTCTATGTGCTATGTTCACTTCTTGCATGATCATTTTGCCTACGGGTTAACTTCCATTCAGCTCCCTGTACTGTAGGTCAATACACAGGCTGCCATGGAAGTGCCCCCAGATTCATCATAGTCGGCTCCCTACGTTTTTCTTTTTCAGTGTCCAAGTTTCCGCATCTTGTTGAGTCAGCCTGGGGTTCTGAGTTTTCCAGGCTTTGTGCTTTGGCTGCACTTTCTTTTGTGATACCGCTGGTAGCATCGAACAGTAGTTCTCTGCACTGTCTTTGTGATACCGCTGGTAGCATCGAACAATAGTTCTCTGCACTGTCTTTGTGATACCGCTGGTAGCATCGAACAATAGTTCTCTGCACTGTCTTTGTGATACCGCTGGTAGCATCGAACAATAGTTCTCTGCACTGTCTTTGTGATACCGCTGGTAGCATCGGACAGTAATTCTCTGCCGGGTTTCTTGTGTGTCCATCCAACTAGTATTAAAGTTGGTTCAGTGCATACCCTGTGCCAGGATGGGTGTGAAGCCATCTTCAGGTTCAGCGACGACACTCACCGACGTGGTAGGGCAGAAGAGACAACCGTAACGAGAAGGCCGGTCGAAGGGGGTGAGGGGTGGAGGGGAGGAGGGGAGGAGAGTGATGGTAGAGGGTCTGTGCAACACTATACCCACACCATCAGAACATCAAGATATGAAGCATCAGGCGTATGTGAACTCGTCTTACTGTCCTGTCCACTGTTGCTACTGCCCTGTCCACCTGTTCATTCTTGTCTTCGTCTTCCTTCATGGATATTATGTCATCTCATCCCACCTCTCATTCATAATTGTCTATAATTCATTATTCACTTTTTTCCTTTCATACTTCATTCACTGTTCTTACGTTCCGTTTTCATCCCGGGCGTTATACGTTCTTCTTACGTTCTTATGATCGCGTCTGTTCTATTTTTCATCATTCCTTTGTTTTTCTCCCATCCCTCTTTCATCTTCCTCTCATTTTCCTGTCTTTTACTCGTCATTTTCCCTTCCTTGTCATTTCCACATTGCCTTCACGTCCGTTCATCATTCTCACGTTCTAGTCCCGTCAGTCATTCATTATGTTCACATTCTCCTCCAGTCCCCGAGTCATTATATTCACGTTCCTCTGACATCAGTCAGTGAACGCTTTCACGTTCTTATCCATTCATTCATTCATTCATTCATTCCTTCATTGTTTTCAAGTTTTTTCTTAGTCGGTCATTCGCAGTTTTCAGATTTTTCTCTGGTCGGTCATTCATCTTTTTAATGTTCTTCTCCTGTTAGTGACTTATCATTTTAGCACTCTTCTTCGGTCATTCATTTATGCTTTGCACGTTCTTGTCCTGTTAGTGACTTATCATTTTAGCACTCTTCTTCAGTCATTCATTTGTCCTTTGCACGTTCTTCTCCAGTCAGTCAGTCTTCGTTTCCCTTTCATTTCCCGTCAGTCATTCTCCATCTTCACGCTCATCTCCCGCCATGTATAATCATATCCTAAGTAACAGTTGTTGCTAAAACCAAAATTGTACTATCTTCGGATTTTCTTCATTCTGGAATATCAGAACACCAAAATATGTACCACGTGTGGAAAAATAACAGAAATCAAGAATAATTATAAACGCTGATTGTGTCCGGTTAAATTAGGAAGCATTGTTGTCATGAGATCTTTTGACAAATCACAGGCGTTTGTAAGGCATTCTCGGAAAACAATTCATCGTCGAGCCTCACTTCTGATACCAAACGTTGAGCAGAGAAAGATGAGACTACGTCTTTTTATCGAAGACCAAATTATTCTGTTACATACAAGGAATTTAAAGAACATTTCACGTCTTTCTTTCCGCGTAAAAGTATGTTGGCATTTCATTTGTTGTTGAAATAGTGCTAGATAGTCCTAGTACATTAGGCGGGTTAAAAAAGAAGAAAAAAAAAAGCTTGGTGCACATAAGATTATGAATTCGAAGAAAAAAAATTAGACTAGCAGTATTAGTTTACTTCATGTAGTCCACTCAATTCAAAATCATGCTGCAAGACTCGAGCAAAGAGCAAGTGGTAATGTGCCAGTGAGCTGCTTGACGCTTCGTGCTGACTTCCAGTGAGGACACACGCATGTGCGTGTGTGTGTGTGTGTGTGTGTGTGTGTGTGCGCGCGCGCGCGCGTGCCTGTGTGTGCGTGCCTGTGTGTGCGTGCGTGCGTGCGTGTGTGTGTGTGTGTGTGTGTGTGCGCGTGTGCGCGCGCCTGTGTGTGTGTGTGTGTCTGTGTGTGTGTGTGTGTGTGCGCGCGCGCGCGCCTGTGTGCGTGTTGTTGTGTGTGTGTGTGTGTGTAATATGTGCATTTTGCGCGCGCGTGGGCATGGTTCTTTACGTGTATGTGTGGTTGGCGAGCGCATA
This sequence comes from Conus canariensis, assembly GCA_033310375.1. Taxonomy (NCBI): domain Eukaryota; kingdom Metazoa; phylum Mollusca; class Gastropoda; order Neogastropoda; family Conidae; genus Conus; species Conus canariensis. Next base: position 8,727,817 of record CM065715.1, read on the forward strand.
TGTGTGTGCATACGTGCGCGTGCGTGCGTGTATGCGTTTGTGTGAGCGCTGGCGTTGTGTGTGTGTGTGTGTGTGCGCGCGCGCACGTGTGTTGTGTGTGTGTGTGTGGATAAGTGCGTTTTGCGTGCGCGCGTGCATGGTTCTTTACGGATATGTGTTCGAGGGCGCGCGTGAGCGCGCGCTTGCACATATGTATGCATATGTGCACGTGTGTGTGTGTGTGTGTGTGTGTGTGTGTGCGTTCGTGTATGTGTTGTTTGTGCACACGCGTTGTGATGTGTGTGTGTGTATGCGCGCGCTTGCGTGCTTGCTTGCAATTACTTGTGTGTGTATGTGCGGGCCTGCGTGTGCGTCTGTGTGCTTGTTTGTATGTTTGTTGTGTGTGCGTGCACGCGCGCTCGTGTTTTTGTGTGTATGTGTGAAGGGGGGAGGGGGGTCTGAGTCGGCATTTTCGCGCAACCATTTAAGTTGAGATTTGTGGAGGAGCGACGGGACAGGGAACACATGGGGATATAGAAATGTCGAGGAATGGGGCGGGAAGAGCATGTATATGCAACTTTTCAAATGAAAAAATGTTTGTGTTGTTTTGACGAATACTACTGGTTTTGAATGACCTTTGCTAAACATGCCATAACTGTATTTTCCTTTTTTTGCGCAACACTGAGAATACGGCAAAACTTGGTGGTAGTCGCGGTGTTCTCTCTCTCTCTCTCTCTCTCTCTCTCTCTCTCTCTCTCTCTCTCTCTCCCCTCTTCTACTTATACCTTTTTCTCTTGTGTTTACTTTTCGTCTTCATTGATGCTTTAATGTTATGGCATTGATTGTGGAGGTCCTAAAAACTTGCTTTTACTTGCTTTAATTGTGTTATAAAAATGAATAGATTTATGATGATCATTAAAAGCGTACAATAACAAATAACTTGCAAAACTACTTTTAAATGTGAAAATTCGTAGAATTAGCGAAGTCTTGTATGAGCATTTTTTTTTCTTAATGTGAAAGAGTCGCAAAATCTAGTCACGTTTTCAGAATATCCATGGCCTTAAATGTTTCATTATTGTTTCCGTTGTATGTTCTACTCCTACTTATGACAATACTTCCATCTGGACAAATGCAGATCTAAGAAGATGCTGGTAATAAATCATGTACAAAATATTTATCAACTAGACAGAGATGCATTAAACTTGCACATGGAATAAATTGGGCTTGCACATTCTGGAGAGGGGATATTTTGTAACGGGGATAATCCGACATTGCTACATCAAGTGTAAGATGACTAAACTATGGAACATTCACAAGACGAAGGGTTTGGATACTTACTTGACTAGTATTTACATTGGCAGTTTCATACTGAGAAATGGATAATGACAGCAAGTAAAAGGTAAACGTTTTTGACAGAAGTTGGTACTTAACCATGGGATCAATGCACGACAACAACAGCAATAAATCTCTGTTACCGCAGTCCCCACCCTCGTCCAATCAAAATTAATTTATCAATAAATAGTTTACTTTCCAGCCCTGCAAAGCTTGTTGAATGAAATACAATCTAGAGACAGTAGAACTATTGAGTCAGCTCTTGGCAGTCCGGTGTGTACAGATACATTACATTCATACAATGAAGCCAGCTTATTGTCATTTTCAGAATAAGGTAAGTTGTCAAAGGGTCATCGTTTTTATTTCGAAGTCTCTCTTCAATTCAGA
>CM065715.1:8734514-8749514 GCA_033310375.1 Conus canariensis
TTCGGTCAGTCGGTTGTTCAGTTATTCGTTATTACATTTGTTCGGTCGGTCGTTCGTTCAGTCATTCATTAATTCAGTCGGTCGTTCAGTCATTCCTCGTTCAGTTAATCAATCGGTCGTTCAGTCATTCGTTCGTGCATATGTTCGGTCGATCAGTCGTTCAGTCATCCACTCGTTTAGACTGTCAGTCGGTCGTTCAGTCATTCATTCGTTCCGTTAGTCGGTCGGTCGGTCGTTCGGTTATTCATTCGTAGATTTGTTCGGTCGGTCGCTTGTTCAGTTAGTCATTATTGCGACAGTAAGTTGATCGCTCAGTCATTCGTTTGTACACTTATTCGGTCGGTCGCTCGTTCAGTCATTCATTCCTTCATTTGGTTTGTCGATATTAAGATATTCAGTCGGTCAGTTGCTCGTTTAGTCATTCGTTCGTACGTTTGTTCGAATGGTCGCTCGTTCAGTCACTCATTCGTTCAGTCAGTCGATCGTTCAGTCATTCATTCGTTTAGTGGTCAGTCAGTCGTACCGTTGTTCGGTCAGCCAGTCAGTCATTCGTTAGTTAAAACGATCGATCAGTCAATCGGTCGTTAAATCAGCCAGTCGGTCGTTCAGTCAAGCAATCGTTCAGTTGGTCAGTCAGTCGTTCAGCGATTCATTCGGTCAGTCCGTCGCTCAGTCATTTATTTGTTCAGTCGGTATGTCCGACGTTCAGTCATTCGTTCGTAGATTTACCAGATCAATCGCTCGTTCAGAGAGCTATTCGTTCCGTCGGTTAGTCGGTCGCTCATTCATTTATTCGTTCAGTAGATAAGTTGGTCGTTCAGTCATTCGTTCGTGCAATCGTTCGGTCAGTCGCTAGATAAATCATTCTTTCGGTCGTTCAGTGACTCAGTCGGTCGTTCAGACATTCAATCGGTCAGTAGGTCGTTCAGTCGTCCGGTCATTCATTCGTACAGTTTCTCGTTCAATCGGTCAGTCTTTCAGTCAGTCGGCTGTTCAGTCATTCATTCGCTCAGTTGGTCAGTCGGTCACCAAAGGCCATTGGGTCGTTCAGACATTCAATCGGTCAGTAGGTCGTTCAGTCGTCCGGTCATTCATTCGTACAGTTTCTCGTTCAATCAGTCAGTCTTTCAGTCAGTCGGTCGTTCAGTCATTCATTCTTTCAGTCGGTCGTTCAGTCATTCGTTCGTTCAATTTTTCGGTCAGTCGCTCGTTCAGTCATTCTTTCGTTCTGGCGGTCGGTCAGTCGTTCAGTCATTCATTCATTAAGTCGGTCGTCAAGTCATTCATTCGTTTAGTCGGTCGTTCAGTAATTCGGTCAGTTGGTCATTCGGTCATGCATTCGGTCAGTCATGCATTCGGTCAGTCGGTCGTTCAATCATTTCGTTCATTCAGTCAGCAGGCGACAGATGCAGGGCGTGACATGGGTACATGGGGCGCGGATGAAGGGCGTGGTGTGGGTGGGCGTGTTGGTGCAGATGTGGCACGGACACACGGCGTGACTTGAGTGAGCGTAATAGGGCAGAGGGGGAGCGGATGAAGGACATGACATGGTGGGCGTAATGGGGTGGGGGGAGGGTGGGGGGGATGATGACGTGACATGGTGGGCGTAATGGGGCAGAGGGGGTGGGGGGAGGGTGGGGGGGGGCGGATGAAGACGTAACATGGTGGGCGTAATGGGGCAGAGGGGGTGGGGGGAGGGTGGGGGGGCGGATGAAGACGTGACATGCTGGGCGTAATGGGGCAGAGGGGGTGGGGGGAGGGTGGGGGGGCGGATGAAGACGTGACATGGTGGCGTAATGGGGCAGAGGGGGTGGGGGGAGGGCGGATGAAGACATGACATGGTGGGCGTAATGGGGCAGAGGGGGGTGCGGATGAAGACGTGACATGGTGGGCGTAATGGGGCAGAGGGGGGTGCGGATGGTTGGGCGCATTGTGCAGAAAGGGCACAGATGAAGGGCCTGATGTGGGTGGGCAGAAGGGGCGCGGAAGACGGGCATGACATGGTAGGCGTACTGGGGCAGAGAGGCGAGGATGCAGGGAGTGGCACTGGTGGGCGGAGTGAAGCGCAGGGGGCGCCGATGAAGTGTGTGACGTAGACGGGCGTAGTAGGTCCGGGGGCGCAAATGAAGGGCGTGACATGGTGGGCGTATTTGGGCAGAGGGGGCATAGATGAAGGTGTGAGTGACTTTTTGGAGAAGAGAGGGGGCATAGATGAAGGGCGTGTTATGGGTGTCTTATTGGAGGAAAGGAGGGCGGGGGAGGGAAAGAGGGTGGATAAAGGGCTTGATATGGTGGGTATTTTATTGGGGCAGAGAGGATGTGGACGAAGGACGTGATGTGGTTATTGGGACAGACAGACGCAGATGTAAGGCGTGATATGGTTGGCGTATTGAGGCAAAAGAGGCGCAGATGAAGGGCGTGATGTGAATGTTTTATTGGGGCAGAAGGGGACGCAAACGCAGGACACGACATAGACGGGCGAGAGGAGTGGGCGTGGATGTAGGGCATGACATGGTTGGGCAAACTGGAAAGGGGGGAGGGGGACGGGGACGGGGACGGATGGATGCAGTTCATGAAGCAGCGGGGGAGCGTGGATGCCTGTGTGTGGGCATAATGGGAAGGCGCGTGTAGGCAGGGCGTAACGTGGGCAGGTGGTGGCGGTTGGGGGGGGGGGGGGGGGAGCACAGATGTATAATGTGACCGGAGTGGTATCGGGGCAAAGGGGGCGCAGATGAAGGGCATGACCTATTGGGCAGTCGGGCGAAGATGTAAGGCGTGACATGAGTGGGCGCATTGAGGAATAAAGGGCGTGACCTATTGGGGCAGTCGGGCGAAGATGTAAGGCGTGACATGAGTGGGCGCATTGGGGAATAAAGGGCGTGACCTATTGGGGCAGTCGGGCGAAGATGTAAGGCGTGACATGAGTGGGCGCATTGAGGAATAAGGGGCGCGAATGGAGGGCGTGACGTGGGTGTTTTACTGGGGCAGAGGAAACGCAGACGAAGGGCGTGACACGAGTGGGCGAGGAGAAGGGGAATGGATGCAGGGCATGACATGGCTGGGGGAACTGGAGGGGGGGGGGGGGGGGGGAGGCCACGGATGCAGCACGTGAAAAGATGGGTATGGGGGGGGGGGGGAGGATTGAATCCTTAAGGGTGGGCGTAATGGGGAGGAAGGAGCGCGGTAGCAGGGCGAGACATGGATGGGAGAGAGTGGGGAGGAGCGAATGAAAGGTATGACGTATGGGAGTATGGTAGACATGAATGCAGGGTATGCCGTGAGTACAGGGTCGCAAGTGCAGAATGTGACATGGGTGGGGGTACCGGGATCCCGGATGCAGCGTACAACATGATTGCGGGACTGGAAAACGTAGATACAGCGCACGACAAGGGTGGGAGTACGGAGATCGCAGATGCAGGGTGTGACATGGGTGGGCGAACAGGACAGGATGGTGTAGATGCAGGGTGTGACATGGGTGGGCGAACAGTACAGGATGGTGCAGATGCAGGGTGTGACATGGGTGGGCTAATAGGACAGGATGGTGCAGATACTGGTTGTGACATGGGTGGGCGAACAGGACAGGATGGTGCAGATGCTGGATGTGACATGGGTGGGCGAACAGGACAGGATGGTGCAGATGCTGGATGTGACATGGGTGGGCGAACAGGACAGGATGGTGCAGATGCTGGATGTGACACGGATGGGCGAACAGGGAAGGAGGGTGCAGATGCAGGGTGTGACATGAATGGGTGCACCTTGGGGCGCAGATGCAGGGCGTGACGTACGTGGGCGTCCAAACTGACCTAAGACGAAAAGGAAGGCTCCGATTCGAAAAAAAGGAACATGGAAGGAAATCTCTCTCTCTTTCCCTCCCTTTCTCCATCCCTCCCCCTCTTCTGTCTGTCTCGTCTGCTCTCTCTCTCTCTCTCTCTCTCTCTCTCTCTCTCTCTCTCTCTCTCCTGTCTCTGCTCTCCTCATATGTCTTGAAGTGTGTGCGTGTGTGTGTACACGCGCGCACACATACACACACCCACGCATACACACACACACACACACACACACACACACACACACACACACACACACACACACACACGAACACACCTAGCCCCTGTTCGCCAGTTAGTATGTAGGGCTGACAACTCTTGAGACACCCAGCCCTTTCCGTTAAAGCATGCTAGGATGAACAGCGCCGTCGTGTTCAGTGCTGCAAAGGCGCCAAGGATGCTGACGAAATTCCTCACACGGTTCCGAGAAGAGTGTCTACTTGGGCCAAAGTGCAACATGTAGGTAGGTTCGAGACCCAAGTCTACCGGAATTAGCTGTTGCCTGCCGCTTCACCATTCTCTCCTTAACCACAAAGCTCGACTGAGTGAAGGTACGCACAATACGCATGAAGATTTAGGTGGATAAACTATAGCACTGTGAATTTACCCCATCACGAAGCAAGAGGCCAGCTTCTGGAGAAAGGCGTCACGATTTGGATGTGTCCCAACTTCCGTGGCTGACGATGACGCCCTTTGTGCCTTCATGTGCTCCTCCCTCACCATGTAGCGTTGTGGAACCACCATCCTCGCCGTCATGTCTGGTAGTGATCCATTTCCTCTTCTCAGTCTGCTGGCGCTGTCTGTTCGTTCTGTGAGGGGCAAAAATGTCTTAAATCCCCGAGGGTTTGAACGAATTCCCCGTTGACTGATTTCACCTGTTTTGCCAACTGAAACAGACAGCAACGGTACTGAAAACAAGCCAAAATACACACACACAAACCCCCAAGGTGCTCAATAAAGCTTCCAGACAGTGAACTTTCGACAGATAGAGCCTGTGTCCTTTTTAAGCATAATAAATAAGGCTTATATATGACCTCCACAAACGTCACAAACAAGGCGTGTGTCTTCTACAAACGTCACAAATATGGCGTGTCTACTTCAAACGTTACAGATAGGTCCTGTCTTCTCCAAACATAAATAATATATGGCGTATGTCTTCTTCACACGTCACAGACAGGGCGTATGTCTTCTTCAAGGGACACAAATAGGGTGTATGTCTTCTTCAAAGGACACAAAGGGGGTGTACGTCTTCTTCAAAGGACACAAATAGGGCGTATGTCTTCACAAAGACACAAGTAGGGTGTATGTCTGCTGCAAACGTGACAAATAGGGCCTACGTTTTCACACGTCACAAATAGGGCCTACGTCTTCACACGTGACAAATAGGGCCTACCTCTTCACACGTGACAAATAGGGCCTACGTCTTCACACGTGACAAAAAGGGCCTACGTCTTCACACGTGACAAATAGGGCCTACGTCTTCAGAAGTGACAAACGGGGCCTACGTCTTCACAGGTAACAAATAGGGCCTACGTCTTCACACGTGACAAAGAGGGCCTACGTCTTCACACGTGACAAATAGGGCCTACGTCTTCAGACGTGACGAACAGGGCCTACGTCTTCACACGTGACGAATAGGGCCTACGTCTTCACGCGTGACAAATAGGGCCTACGTCTTCACGCGTGACAAATAGGGCCTACGTCTTCACGCGTGACAAATAGGGCCTACGTCTTCACCGTGACAAATAGGGCCTACGTCTTACGCGTGACAAATAGGGAGCACTACTGGCTCGTTTCACACGTGACAAATAGGGCTGTGCCTTTTCCAGATGTCTTAAAAAAGGGCGCATATCTTCTTCAAAAACCACAAATGGGACGAATAACTTTTTCAAACGTCACAAATTAGGGTCTGTGTCTTCTTTAAACGTTCTAAATAGGGCCTACGTCTTCTTCAAACGTGACAATTAGGGCTGCGTCTTCTTCACACGTCACGAGTAGGGTCTGTGTCTTCTTTGAACATTACAAACAGGGCTAATGTGTGCACCAAACGTCCCGAAAAGGGCGTATATGTACTTAAAATGTCACCAATAGGGCTTATGTATTCCTCAAACATCACACACTGGGCGCATGTCTGCTTAAAACGTTACAAATCGGGTCTATGTCTTCTTCAAACGCCACAAATCGGGTCTATGTCTTATTCAAACGTCACAAACTGGGGGCTTTGCTTTAATTCAAACATCTTCTTCAAACATCGCAAAGAATAAACATAAAGATACTTCCAAGGTTGTGATTTTGGCTCTCACAGCCTTTGGACGGGTGTTTTTTTTGTTTTTGTTTTTTTTTTCTTGGGGGGGGGGGGGGGGGGGGGGTAAAGAATACTGTTTGTTGTGGAAATGTTGGTTGTGTGTGTTTGGTATTGTGTAGAAAGAAGCTCTATTTTGCCCCTTCTTGCGAGTTGGTTTGTGTTTTGGCTTGTTCATAGTTAATTTAGTCAAACAGTCGAAGGTGACATATAACAAACGCACTGTATTACACTATATTCATAAAGGATGCTTGACCTCATTTTTTGGGCACTTGATATTTGCTTGTTCAGCAGTCTAGAGTTGATTTAATCAAGATTTTGGGCATTACAAATACCATAATTATTCATTACTATTATTATTAGAAGTTACGAGACATGAAAGCTCCCGGCATTGTAGGACCCACTATGGTCCCAGACGCATGCAATGTGTGAGTAGGTGAATGAGTGGTTGAGCGCGCGAAGCCAGAAAGAAAATAGAACAATGACTTTCTCACGGTGACTTGCGGTGAAATGCATTCATGAAAAAAATAAATCGTTACATCCAAAGCCTTGCGTGTCAAGGCCAGCCTTTGAAGACTTTGGAAAGACGGAAAGGGGGAAGTGAGCACTGCTTATATTTGAATAGAAGCAACGTGAATTCAAATGGATTATGGTTTGGGGAGAGAGAGAAAGAAACTCATGAGAGTTGCAAGTAAATACAACGATAGAAGCACCATAAGAACTACATACAGACATAATCAACGTATGTTCAGAAACTACCCTAAGGTAACACAGAAGACTGCAGTTTGAACGCTTTAGATAACTAAATCGGACAAATTTCTGGCTGGCTGTTCATGCGCACATGCCAAAAGAAGTGCTAATGTGAAATGATGTGGGACTTTTTAATATTTCGACGGTATGTAAGTATTAAAAAGTCCAATTCACTTCAGAGGTCTTGTGTTCTGCAGGACAGGACAACATAACACAAAATGCGCTTCATTTTCTATCTCCTCTCTGCAAAGTTGGCATAGTAAATCTTTATCGCTATGGAGTCAGAAACGGTAACAGTGCACTGCAATTTCAGAAATGCCAAGTCTGAATTAAGTAGTTACACATTTCTAGTGCATGTCCAAATACAGCAATAGCTAGGTTTTAACATAAGGCACAGTGTATAATGATCTGTAAACATTTAATCTTTCGCTATAACTCGTATGATGAATCCATTCTTACCATCTACAGGCAATCAGTCTAATGATTTGATGAAAATCATCAGTTGCATCAACCCCTTGGTTCAGCCAGACATAACCAAACCTGTACTCAGGAGACGGGCATCTTCGAACATAAACACTGTTACGATTGCTGTTGTCATTGTGCAGGCTGAGAGATAGTTTCTGACTACGTTATCAACGTTTTTGTGTGTTTGCGTTAAGAACAGCAACTCGTAAACGATTGACAAGCTGGCTGCGCCTGGTTCTGTTAAGTGATGCGTCGTTTCTGCTGTTTTCGCCCGTGTGCCGTAAAATTAAATTGGAAAGCAGCGGTTGATAACTCTCTCCCCAAAAGAGAAACCAAATGGGCAGACTCTATACTCCACTGTAAAAGTGGGTGCTGTTTTCACGCGTCAGTTTCCTTTCCACAGTCTTGCCTTGGAAGTCATGTTTTGCACCGCATCTGCTCGTCTATCTGTTGATCAGCTCGACTACACAACAAACTTGCTGAACTGATTTTATTAAGGAAACGTAATAGAAAGATGACATGTGACCGAAGAATAAAGCTATTCTAATTCTAGTACGGATCCACAGCACAGATCTGGAACAAATGGCGGATCCCTGATCCGTTCGACTTTTGCACAGAGGGCTGCGCTCTCCTAAAGTACCCGTCTGGTTCTGAAAAATATTTCGCCCAAATCAATGGAAGAACAACGATTATTCCTTCCCAAATAAATTGAAATGAAAAATACAACATTCCTTCCAAAATCGACCAAAGAACAACGAAAATTCCTTCCCAAACTAATTGAAATACATCGAACAGCTGAAGAACAACAATTATTTCTTTCCAAATCAATTGAATAACAGTCAGTATTTCTTCCCAGTCAATTTAAAGAACAACAAATATTTCTTCCCATATCAAGTGAGTAAACCGAACATCCCCCCCTGCCCACCCCAACGAATATATTTCTCATGAAGTAAAGCGAAACAAGACGAACACTTTTTCCCTAATCATTTGAAAAACAAACGCCATTTTCTCCATAAAGCAGTCGAAGAACATGGAGCATTCCACAGGTTATGTGAACCACGTCAAACATGACTTCATGACAAATCTTAAAAATAATTCTTAGCGAGTCCGCCGAAAACAAGGACAAACGAGTTACATGACAAAACACGACGCGTTTCGACCTCTAGGGTCTTCTTCAGGTAAGATCAACAACATGCAGTCACTTGTCATTGTCCTGAATGTCGTTTATCTTGCCCGGCGAAGCCTAAGAAGTTGAAACGCGTGGTGTTTTGTAATGTAACTTGTTTTGTCTATGTTTTGGGCGGACTGCCTTTGAATTATTATTAAAATTTGTTTCGATTTTCGCCTGGCAGTCGGCTCACCTTGAAACTGACATTACGTCGTAAGGTATGTGAAGTACAACTGTCACTTCTCCACATGTCGAGTATAACGAACATTTCCCGCACGCGTGAAGCATATCAACATTGTTCTACTACACAAGTGCAAATTAACATTTTTCCATGATCACAGCGCGCGATAGTTTCTCTACAGTGGGGTGAAAGTGCCTCCGAGAATCATTGCACGTGCAACACGGTTTTCCCTACACAGTATGACCAAGTGCGACGCACGTGTCTCCGCACGTTACACATGCAAACGTATAAAGTGCAACAGAAGTTTCCCACAGAAATGATTCACTTGTTCTCAATTTGTGAAGAGATAGGCATTTTTGTTACATTCACCTTTTTCTTGTTGGTTCTAAAGAATCGTCTTCAATAAAAGTCGCATAAACGCACACACTGAACACACACACACACACACACACACACACACACACACGCGCGCGCGCACACACGCACAAACACACATGTATGCACGCACGAACGCACACACACATAAACACACACACACCCCCACACACACACACACACACACACACACACACACACACACACAGAGTTTTGAGCAACAAGCAGGAAGCGATCAACGTGTGTAACTGTCGGGGCATAAGTGCACACGCTCTCTTCAACACACACACACGCGTGAGCGCGCGCGCACACATACATACACGCGTGCATGCACGAATGCACGCATACGCATACACGCACATACACACAGGCACACAAGTACATAGACATACGCGCGCTCGCGCACATACACATTTATTTAATGCTTGCGCGCGCGCACACACACACATACACATCGCACACTCGCGCGCGCATCCTCGCTCGTGCACATAATTCAGGCGTGCGCGCACATGCGTTTTTCTCCCTCTTGCGCGCGCGCACACGCACGCACCACACACACACACACCACACACACACACACACACACACACACACACACCACGCCACACCACACACACACACACAAAAACACACACACACACACACGCACGCACACACACACACACACACACACACACACACACACACACACACACACACACAACACCCCTACACCTACACACACGCACACACACACGAACATTTTACACACACGCATGCAGGCAGGCACACGCGCGCACTCGCACACATACGCGCGTGTACACACACATACGTATACACACACACACGCGCGCGTGCGCGCACATGTACGAACGTTTGAGCGAGAGAGAGAGAGACGTCGATGTCAATTATCTGACAGAATCCTACACCAGAGGGACATTTTTGTACGACGTCGGTAATTAACCACGTGGCCAATAGTAGCTGACGCTTTCCCTGGCTCAAAGACTTCATTATCTTACCTGACAAGTCCCCCGGGGTGCTGGCATTGATCCAGCACCTGTGTCATGGCATCAGCCAATGCGGAAGGGGAGAGAACCAGGGAGAATGAGGAGAGTGGATGTTGGGGTGAATGAGGAGCATGCCTGTGTTTGTGTGTGCGTGCGCGCGTATGACGGTGCGTTGCGTGTGTTTATATGTGTGTGTGTGTGTGTTTTGTTTGTGTGGTTGCTTGCATGCGAACATGTTTTTGCAGGCGTGTGTGTGCGTGATTCGTGCGTGTGTGTGTGTGAATATTTTTGCCTGCACTTTGATTTGCGCGTGTGTGTGTGCGTGCGCGCGCGCGCGTGCATGTGTCCATGCGCGCGTGATCTCTAACAACATTGGGTCGCTTGGAAAACCAACCATGTTAACGATCGAAGATCGAAAATAAGTTGAGATGGGGCGGGTAGAGGGTGAGCGGATATGGAGGTAGGAGGAGGGAGGACAAAGGGGGTTAGACGGGCTAAGAGTAGATGAGGGGGAGGGGGGAGGAATCGGGTGGGGATGATTATGCGAGTGCGACGGGAGGGGAGGGGAAGGGGGAGGGTTGTTACAGCACAAAGCTAGCAGATGAAGTAATATGTCGACTCTCAAGTGAAACCACTCCGATCCCGAACAGTGTATAAAAACTGACTGAACGCTGGCCACACCATCATTCCTAAGAGTTCGACCGTTTCTGCTGGTACCGGTCATCATCAGTGTCAGACCTTCAATGTTGCCATCGACAGGGGGTTGCATAATTAACCTGTGTCCGTTCCGCAAAAGCTTGCCACTTTTGGTCGAGGAGTGAGTGGCGTGGTGTAAATAATCTCCGCGTACGATTCTGTGGCCACAGTTTTGGGGTTCGAGGAGTGTTCTGAACCCGTGGAGTTTCTGACAGAGGTGTGTCCGCGCTCGCGCGTGTAGTGTGTGTGTGTGTGTGTGTGTGTGTGTGTGTGTGTGTGTGTGTGTGTGTGCGTGTTCTGGCCGATTCTCATACTTTTTGCTTTGTTTTGTTTTGTTTTTTTATCTCTCCGATTCGGATAATTGAGAACAAGAAGGGACACAGATTTTTCATAGGATTCAAGACGTTCACTTTCATTAAAAAAAAAAAATTTTGTTCAGTATTTGAGACGAACATTTTTCTTAGATCGTAAAATCTAAGCCCGAACTGGATATAACACACATTATGTATAAGCTATACACATTAACAACGAGGAGTTGAAAACCAAGAAGTTAATACCAAGTTAACAGACGAATTGTACGGCCAACACATAAAGATAAAGACAAACAAGTCGACAGACTGGTAACTCAACTAACAAACAAAAAATTCCAAAAACAGATTAACAGAAATATTGATTTAGCATGGACGAACACACAAAATGAATAAATGAAATGTACGATAGAAGACTGATGAAAAAAGTAGATAACATTCATTTGCCTCTGCTGCATATAAGATCATGGAAAATCCTTTCGCTTCTTTGCCCTTTCTTTACGGGTGTTCCATGCTGTTTTTCATCGCACTGGGAACAACATCTTTTCTGTATTTCTTTACGGGTGTTCCATGCTGTTTTTCATCGCACTGGGAACAACATCTTTTCTGTATTTCTTTACGGGTGTTCCATGCTGTTTTTCATCGCACTGGGAACAACGTCTTTTCTGTATTTCTTTACGGGTGTTCCATGCTGTTTTTCATCGCACTGGGAACAACGTCTTTTCTGTATTTCTTTACGGGTGTTCCATGCTGTTTTTCATCGCACTGGGAACAACATCTTTTCTGTATTCTTTCTTTTATACCTTTTCCACTTCATTTTTCCTTCTCTTTCTTCTGTTTCTGTGCTATTTCACCTTTCACCTATCACATATCCTGGCGTCTTCAAGAACGTTGGGGCGCCACAGAAGAATATGTTTCACAGTAAGTGGTACATTACATGGTATGCACCACGGAGCTTCTTCACCCTTTGAAAGATAAGAATGGGTGTAAAACAAGTGGCCTGTCTGCAAACGGCACAAAACTGCTTCTTCTTTACGGCCGCCTCGAGAACATGGTAAAAAAAACCCTTTTTTTGGTTTGGACGGATTTTAAATAGTTTGTTATTCGTCTGCGAGTCCCATTCCTCTTGCCAGAGGCCTTTGACATAAGCCTGGGTTTGGGGTTTCAGATCACTGTGAGGGATAGACAATCTGCTCAACTTTTCCTTTGTGGCACTCTTAGCAAGTTGATCAATTATGTCGTTGCCTGGAATGTCCACATGGCTGGGAACCCAAGCAAAAACTGTGTCGTATCCATCCATCGGATTTCAGAGAGGTGTACAGTTCGAATAACTTCAGCCGTTGAGTGTGCTTGAGAGGGCAATGTAACAATTCTTCACGCACAAAAGCAAGTGGTAGAGTAGCGCGGATTTCATGTTCATTACAAAACAGACAGATGAATCGTCGATCAGTATATTTTTTTTCTGACGTTCCGACAGATTCAAAACGCACACAACACTATTCCCCAAACAGTGAGTAGGATACAAATGATTCCCATGCTGATTGCCTGCTATCAGGGTAGTCTTGTTTTGTGCGTTCGTTGTCTGATGTAAAATAGGCTTGTAAATCTACAAAGTTTGGTTGTATTTTTATATTCATCAACAGTACTTTACGCCTTATCTTTTGTGTGTGTATAAATTGATATTTTGCCTCTGATCGTCGTCAGTTTTAGTAGAGAGTTGCAGATGTGACGACAGTAAACGACAACGGCAACGTAACCACGTAGCGTATGACGTCACGTCTCGGCGTCGTCCAAAAAATTCATCCAGATTCGCGGCACGAGGGGAAAGGGTAGACACGGGGAGTAACTTTGGTCTCACTGTTTCGTTTTAATGGAGAGGAGTCACGTCCCATGATAAACTGAAGTCCTTTTTTCCTTGCTTGATGTGCACCGTTATAATTAAATGTGATATCTCAGTCCCAAATTTCCGTCTGCGCATTTTTCACACAACGGTAATCTTTATTATTATTTTTTTTTTTTAGTTTCAGAAGCACTGAAATAAGAATTGATAAAGAGGGGAGCAAGGAAACTGGTAAATAGCCTAAGTCTTTAAAATGTCAAATTGATTACTTTGAAAGAAGAAAAGACTAGACTATTAAGTGGTTGGTCGAGTGCATCTGAATCATGCCAAAAGATGTGCATTTTGGTCATTTACTTTGTTTTTTTTGGTAATGTTCTGTCCTAATCCGTTTTCATCCTATGACCAATTTCATCAAAAAGAATCACGTTTATAATTCGTGTGGTTCAAATATACATACATATGTATATACATACACACACATGCATACTTACATACACTCATACAGATATGTGTAACACACACACACACACACACACACACCACACACACACACACACACTCGTACACACGCACGCACGCATACGCACACGCACGCAGACACACACACACACACACACACACACACACACACACACACACACACACACACACACACACACACACACACACCTTTGTGGTGAGAATACCACAGAATTGTAGACTGTGGTACGCATCCATTGGATGCCAAGGGAGCACACACACAATCAGCCGTGACTCCCTGATGAGAACGATCCAGCAGACGAAAGGCCTCGGTGCAGGTGATTGGAATGGTTCTGTCTTCAAGATAGGTCACGATCATTCCCATATGCTGCCAGCGAATGGTTTAATACTTATAATGATAACATATTTCTCTGATATTTCGTTCTCAATTGCATTTTACCCCTGTTCATTCTTCCCCCACCACAACTCCCCCCCCCCCCCCCCCCTATTTTTTAAGCTTTGCCAAATCAATAATGTAATGTAATATATATGTATGTGTACATGTACAGTATATATATATATATATATATATATATATATATATATATATATATATATATATATATTGTATATCCCTCCATCTACTATTCCTCCATCTATTCACGTTGTCAGTGTAGCTCTCCAAGTGAGGACAATGAAATCTCTCTCCTCTCCCTCTCTCTCTCTCTCTCTCTCTCTCTCTCTCTTCTCTCTCTCTCTCTCTCTCTCTCTCTCAGCTCAGCTCAAGCCACTCTATCCCCTTCCTCTCACAGAATGGACACGGACATCGAGGTCTCTGATGACGTCCATGTCGATGTACTGTCATCTCTTGTCACTGGCAGCACATCAAAACCTTCGGTGTCTCCACCACTGTGGGAAACTGCTGTGACCACAGGCATGGATTACGTGACAGAGAAACCCTATGAAGAGTTTGCAGAAGTCAAGGCTGCTATTTTGATTGATAGGTAAGACACTAGACAAATCGCGTGCGTGCGTGCGTGCGTGCGGTCGTGTGTGTGTGTGTGTGTGTGTGTGTGTGTGTGTGTGTGTGTGTGTGTGTGTGTGTGTTTGTGTGTGTGTGTGTGTGTGTGTGTGTGTGTGTGTGTGTGTGTGTGTGTGTGTGTGTGTGTGTGTTTGTTGTTGTTGTTGCTGCTGCTGCTGTTGTTCTTGTTCTTCTTAATCTCCTCCTTCCTTTTTTCGCCGTTTCAAAAGTTGTCTCTTTATTTGCAGAATCTACATCCCTGTTGTGGTGGGAGTGGGTTTGCTGGGCAACCTCCTGTGCTTCGTGACTCTCGTCTTCACCAGTCTGAGAACCACCTCCACCTGTGTCTACATGGCCGCCATTGCTGTCCTGGACTGCGTCATTCTGGTCCTTGATTTCTGTGTCCTCATCAGAGGCTACCTTGGTCATACCCAGTTCTATATCCGTAACGACTGGACCTGTGGCTTCCACAATGTTCTGTTCTATTTCTCCATCCATTTTGACGTCATGCTGCTCCTGGCCATGACTGTGGATCGTTTCATTGTAGTGAAGTTTCCGCTCAAGGCTCAGAGCTTGTGCACTCCTAAATCTGCCCTCAAAGCCATCACAGCTTTAGGGATCT
>CM065715.1:8754514-8784514 GCA_033310375.1 Conus canariensis
GACGTGTCTCGTCTTCTCTGGATGAAATCACTGTAGTGTCATCCATGAAGGCCTTGAGAGGAGGCATCTTGTATCCATCGCCAAGGTCTGTTTGTCTCGCGTTGTTTGTTGCTGCTTTCAAGATGAGTTCCATTGCCAGCACGAACAGTATTGGGGAAATTGCACAGCCCATTGCAATACCCACTTCCAAGTTGATCCAGTCTGTTGTGTACTCCTTGGTAGAGAACCGCATTGAGAAGCCATTGAAGTACTTCTTGAGCATGTCGCGGATGTTCTTTGGCACATGGTACATCTCAAGAGCCAACTGTATCATCTCATGGGGCACAGATCCATATGCGTTTGCCAGATCAAGCCACACTACGTCCAGGTCTCTCTTTTCTGTTTTTGCTTTTTGGATTGCGTCCCAGATCATTGTGGCGTGTTCTACACAGCCCGCCACGCCTGGGATGCCACCTTTCTGGACTGACACATCCAAGTACTTGTTTTCCATCAGGTACTTGGTCAGCCTTGCTGCCATGACAGAGAAGAAGATTTTCCCTTCGACGTTCAGTAGTGATATTGGCCTGAACTGGCTAATGTCACTTGAGTTTTGCTCTTTGGGGATGTACACACCATCTGCCGTCATCCACTGGCCGCTGATCTTCTGGTTTCTCCAAGCCGATCGCAGCAGCCTGTGGAGCCACTCCAGCACCTTGGGACATTTCTTGTAAAGCTGGTAAGGTATTCCGTTTGGCCCTGGTGATGATTTGGCTCTGGCTTTGTCGACCACCTTCTTGATTTCCGCCAACGTTGGAGGCTTGCCATTGAACTGTTCCTCAGGGTTGGTTGGCCACACCAGACCTTGAATGTCGAGTGGTGCTTTGCTCTGTGGGTCAGAGTATGTTTTCCTCAGATGCTGCTCAAGAACTCCTTTGTCCACACTTAGGGTCCCAGATTTTGGCTGCTCAAACAGTGTTCTGGCAAACTGGAAGGGGTCTCTGAAGAAGCGCTCTTGTGTCTTCTTCTTTTTGCTCTTCCTCTTCCTCGCAGATTCCGCTTTGCTGAGGGCACTGTGTTTTTCTTTCAGGTCTTTCCACAGTTTTTCCAAGCCTTGTTTTTCAGCTGGCAGTGCGGTCTTCATTTGCATCTTGAGGTTTTTCTTTTGGACCCTGATCTTGTCCATCTTTTCTTGGCGTCTGGATTTCTTTGGAGGTGTTTTCTCTTTGGGTAGTTTTGCTCCATAGGCGTCTCTACATGTGGCATACACAATGTCCCCATATGTGGCTAGTTTGTGTTCCAGGGTGCTTTTCCCTATCAGTGCATCGAGTCTTTGGACGATTTTTGCATCCAGTTTCTCCCAATCTTCAGTTTCGTTTGCTCGTGGCAGGTTGAGTTTCAGGCGCCTGGCATCGAGGGCCTGTGCAAATTCCTCATCCGAACCAACAGCGTGGATGTCCTTGGCACTGTGGTTTAAATCCTGGCCTTGGTCTTCCGACGTCTTATCTGCTGATGCAGTGCGCTGCTGCTCATTCAGATGAGTCTTCACACATCCCATCTTTGTTCTGTGGA
The DNA here is from genome assembly GCA_033310375.1 of Conus canariensis. Lineage (NCBI taxonomy): Eukaryota > Metazoa > Mollusca > Gastropoda > Neogastropoda > Conidae > Conus > Conus canariensis. The sequence continues at coordinate 8,756,063 of CM065715.1, forward strand.
TCTTCATGCCACGGGTGGTAGCGAAACGCTTTCCACAGACACATGGATATTCCATTTGGTCCATGTTCATAGTCCGTTTGGGATTTGCAGTCATGATTGGTTGAGCACCGATGGATTCATCATTCTCTCCCCCTTTCGGTGAATCCTGGGAGCATTATAGTTAATAAAGGACCGGAGTATAGCCTATACGCAGCGACATGAACGGACGAAGGGGAAAAAAAAAACCACCCACAGAGATAGAATCTGCCTCTTTGTGTGTCGGTGTAGGCATGCATGTGTTTAACGCATGTACGAAGCATGTTCGTCACAAGTAATAACAAGATGCAAAGCATATAAATGTACTCCCAGTATTGTAGTACCAAAAAAGAATATATATAGAAATGGTAGAAATTTTTAATGTAAGAGAAAAAAAAAATGCTGCTCTCCCCGGCGGGGAAATGAACCCCTGTCTCCCGCGTGATAGGCGGGATACTAGCTACTATACTACCGAGGACCTTACATATATTGGTAACGTTTAAGTTTATAAACCGTTATTGCTTAAACTGTACATCACGAAATTATCATTTATAGCCGTTAATAACGGCTATTCTGGTAAAATAAACCATCGGGCATCATCCGTGACCCATTATGACCATACCAACAAATTTTCAGAAAGATCGGTCCAGCAGTTTTGCCTGGAGCGAGTGGAACACATTTTGACCACGGACAGACAGACAGACAGCATTTCTTCGTTCCCATTGTAAAGTGCTCCCTGTTCTATAAGAACTGGGAGTACAGAAAAAAAAATACTCGACAGGTCAGATTTCTATCTACTACGTCCTCGCTATATGGGGAACAAATGAAATCTGCTCTTTTGAAAACTGGGAGGAAAGGATCATCATCGCCTGTAGTAGCAACAACAGCAGAAGTAACAGAAGAAATGACAGCATCAGCAACAGCGGCAGAAGTAACAGAAGAAATGACAGCATCAGCAACAACAGCAGAAGTAACAGAAGAAATGACAGCATCAGCAACAACAGCAGAAGTAACAGAAGAAATGACAGCATCAGCAACAACAGCAGAAGTAACAGAAGAAATGACAGCATCAGCAACAACAGCAGAAGTAACAGAAGAAATGACAGCATCAGCAACAACAGCAGAAGTAACAGAAGAAATGACAGCATCAGCAACAGCGGCAGAAGTAACAGAAGAAATGACAGCATCAGCAACAGCGGCAGAAGCTACAGTGGTAGGAGAGAAAGCAGTTGCAGTAGTGGTGGTGGCAGTCTCTCTCTCTCTCTCTCTCTCTCTCTCTCTCTCTCTCTCTCTCTCTCTCTCTCTCTCTCTCTCTGAGCAACATAGGCCATGAACACGCGATAGAAAAAACAGTGGCAGGCTTTGATACGGGAGTGGTGAAGAACTATGTGGCTACTTTGACTGATCGGCCGGTTCAAAGACGGTTGAGAGACAAGCACAGAAACATAGGATTTAGAAAAGTGGTGCTTCATCAGTCAGATGGCGTGGATATAGTGCTGTGCGAGTCGGATGACATTGTTTTAGAGTTCTCCTGCGATTCGAATTCGGAAGACGACTGTGTGTACTGGCATGTCAAGCAGGAACACAGGAACATGGCAGCAGAAGAACGTGTGAAACTTGCCAACCTGCGGAAAGGAAGACGTGTCCGCAACACACAACACGCCGAGATTCAAGCACGTGCTCTACGGCAGTTGCACGCTCTCCTTGGCCTGGTCCATTTCTACCTGGGGTGGCGTTTCTTCGCTGAACTAACTGATTGTGCTCACATATTAGAGACATTTTCTCGTTCACGACTGAGACATGTAGCAATGGAAAAAAACAACAACAAAAAAACATTGCTGTGGTTTTCATGGCAATGTGATCGCGTCGCGTTGTGTCAATGTCAATCGCGCCGATTTGCTAAATGGGCTTCGGCTTAATAGCAATAAACTTCGTTCGTTCGTTCTCTCCTCTCTCTCTCTCTCTCTCTCTCTCTCTCTCTCTCTCTCTCTCTCTCTCTCTGTGACTGCAGTAGTAGTACTGGTAGTGGTGATGTTGATTGTGTCACGATCACGAGCAGCCGTAGCAGTAGCAGTAAGGGTAGTGGCGGCGGTGGGGGTGATAGCAACACTTGGAACAGCACCAGCAGCCGCAGTGGTAGCATTACCTGTTGTCGATGATGTTCTTTTGTCACTGTTGATGTTGTTTCTCTCCTGTGTTCTTTTTCCCTGGCAGATAGCGGCACTGCACTCTGGTGATAGCACTTCCCAAGACAAACAGATACAATTCCTGAGATATTCATGAGTGCTGGTGAAACTGGATATCAGACATGAGAGAACACACGTTTTCTTCATCATTGATGGAATGGTTGAGTCTTCAATCAGAAGTGCTGCGAGCCACAATAATGGAAACCTGTCTACCTGTACGATTTCGCCTTATTTTGTACATACGTTTGGCGAAAAAAACAAAAACAAAAACCGATTACGACGAACTTTAAAAAAAAATCCTGGGGTCGAAATTCTTGAGCGGTTATTGCACTTGCGGAAGTTATCCATAGCGGAGTTTTTGACCAAAGAGCGACAACTCTTGCTAACTTTCGCGAGCGAAATTGCCGTGGCCAGTCTGCTTCTTCGACAACATGCCCTAAAACATCAAGGAAACAAAAAGAGAGAGAGAGAGAGAGAGAGAGAGAGAGAGAGAGAGAGAGAGAGAGAGAGAGAGAAAAGAGAGAGACCGGCAAGAGAGCGTGAGTTTTGGCCGAAGTATGCGGGTGCATCAAGTTAAGAGGCCGCCCACCGGAGGAGACACTGCACTGCTGCCGAATCACTTCGGTGGTTACTTCAGGACTAGTTTTCTTGACCTATCCTGCGATGGGACGTCAGGTCACGACAGGTGTCCCCTAGCTTGGTGAGTCACAGGGCCACTTGGCGTGAAGGCGCCACTGATTCATGTTGCTTATAGCCCAGCCGACTGCAGAGGGTCATATCACGGAGGCTCTTGCACGTTCAAATCCAGGCAGGGGGGGATGAGGGGGGACACTTGTTTGAATGGGAAAGGGGGGGGGGGGGGTGGAGGGAGGGGGCGTAGATCTTTTTGTCAAGCTCTTCTCAGACGGTTTTTTTTCTTTTTCTATGGTAGATATTTTCCTCCTCTCATTGTCTGGTTGCGTCTTGTTCTGCTAACAATGTTTCAAGTTCAGTTTAAGTTTTTATCTCAGGTGTCCAAACGTTTCTTCTGAAACTAAGAAACGCAATACCCACAGTCTTTAAGTTATCCGACATTGTAAACTGGCCCCTTGCTTCGATGTTCATATCATTCATGCGCATGATGCACTGCGATTGCAAAATTATTCATGCCAGATTACAAGAAGAATCCCTTGGGAGTGGACAGTATCACGAACGGGCTTCACTCAATCTCCATCCGTTGAACTAAAATTCTGGCTGAGCTCCATACTTACTGTCTGAAGTGTCAACCAGTTCTGAAGAAAAACGTCGAGTTAATAAACCTTCCAGTAATGCATTTAAAAACAAACGAATTTTTTTTTTTCAAAATGGTACTCATCATTTGGCAAATGTTTCTGTCCTTGCTACTGATGGCAAGTTCTGTTTAAATAGGCCTAGTGGTTCCTTTGGAGTTGAAGTGAAAATTGGGAGCGAAGACTGGATTCACTATATTTTTTCATAGCACCGTACAATCTCAGCTTAGATAGGAGGTAGCTGCTTTTAGTGAACAGGCAAAGGTCATGTTTTGTGTATTCACCTCTTCAAGGTCTTCGTGTCCTGTTTGTTGTAAATGATCAGGTTTCTTGCTACACATCAAAGAAGGGGGCGAACCTCACGCCTTAGCCACAGATTTTTAAGATACGTTCCAGATGTACTTATTTCCCTTTCTCCACAAAACGCCCATTTGTCCGCGTGGGTGTGATTTGGCTCGCGTCTCAAGAGTCGACAGTGTGCTCCATGACATATCATGAACTCTGTGTGATTTTTAGACACCTATAATTTCTCAAGAATTCCAGTTTTTCTTTTCTTCGATGCCGATAAAATCATCCCACGGCGGATGATGATGACGATGACAAAAATAATAGTAATGATGATGATGATGATACTGACAACAACAACAGCAATAATGTTGATAACAACAACGATAACAATGATGATGATGATAATGATGATCATCATCATCATCATGATCATCATAATGACAATAATAATAATGATAACAATAATAATGATAATAATAATGATAACAATAATGATAATAATAAAAGTACTACTGCTACCACTACCACAACTACCACAACTACTACTACTACTACTACTACTGCTACTACTACTGAGATGAACAAAACAGTGTCACTTGTAGATCTCTGGCATCGGATCTCACTCAAAGTCAAAGCCGGGTCAAACTCCTTCATGAAGAATGAAAGCTTCTCCACGGTGAGACAAATGAAGATCTTTCCATTACTGCTAACAAAGATAAACCAAACAAATATGACAACCGCTTCCTTTCCACCCCACGGCTATCTTCGCATAAGATTAGACATAAGATAAGACAACCTGTTTCATTATCACGAAAAAGGAAATTGCGTTAGGCGCAATAATAATAATAATAATAATAATAAAAGCCAAAGTTGGACAGAAATTTGAACATGTATAAGCCCTGTAATAAGGCTTAACATCAATACAAACATTCTTATAATCAAAATATCACTAAAAAGATACACTTCACTATGTTAAACAATAGAATCAAAGTAAGAGAGAGAGAGAGCGACTCGCCACCTAATCCACTGCCACTCATTTACACACGCACTGGCTTCGCAGCAGGACATTGGCATGAAGGTATGAAGAACGTAAGAAATACGCTAATCTGTGATGAAAGTTTTCTGTGCTGGAGATTTCATCTTCATGTCTTAAAACCTCATCCGGATGTAAATTTAGCAACAACAACAAAAAAGAAAGAAAGAAGAAAGAAAGAAACAAAAAAAAAAGGAAAAAAAAAAAAGCATGGCTGTGGTCGCTGAACATTTGTATTGCCTCTCGGATTACTCGTGTCTCACACAGCTCTTGCATACTAACTTGCATTGTGTCATAAAATAAGCATGTTTTTCTTTTTTTTTTTCTATTTTAATGCCAGACCTTGATTACAACTTACTTGCAGGAAATGATGCAAGTCCCTTCCAAAAGTCTTACCTCCCTTTGTTCATTGCTGTTCAGCATTTGTTTTTTTGTTTGTTTGTTTTTCTCCCAATTATGTAATATTGCATCATTGTGAACACTTGTTCAATGTCTTAAATCGATGACATTCTCACGTTTATCTTTTATTTTTATTTTTTATTTTATTTATTTTTTATTTTTAAGCTACGTTGGGACACAAACAAAAACAATGGATACCATTCTTAGGATTTTGAAGACTAGCCTAAGATCAATAGTAAGGGTGAACCAGAGGTTTTATACCTTCTGCAACAGGCAGCTAGTGCGGAAGGATAATTAAACCATTCTGGCTAATCCCTATCGGGTCCTCTGTGAAGAATATCTACGTTCGCTAACAGAATGCCCTTTCCTGTACCCCAGCTGCAAAACTGTTAGGGCGAAAGGGCCATGTCTTGTCTTCAGTGGCTGTTCACTCATCCAGTCATAATCTGTTAGGGCGAAAGGGCCATGTCTTGTCTTCAGTGGCTGTTCATTCAATTCATCCAGTCATAATCTGTTAGGGCGAAAGGGCCATGTCTTGTCTTCAGTGGCTGTTCACTCATCCAGTCATTAGGCTACGGTCACTGCTCCTGTCATTGTGTGGTGATCCCCACTGATTTTCGTTGAATGATCATTGGAGTGTGTGTACTTGTGCTTGCGTGTGTGTGTGTGTGTGTGTGTGTGTGTGTGTGTGTGTGTGTGTGTGTGTGTGTGTGCGTGTGTGCGCGCGCGCGCACGCGCGCGTGCTTGCGTGTGTGCATACGCGCGCGCGCGGTGTGTGTGTGTGTGTGTGTGTGAGAGAGAGAGAGAGAGAGAGAGAGAGAGAGAGAGAGAGAGAGAGAGAGAGAGAGAGAAAGTAGTAGCAGTAGATAGTAGTAGTAGTAGTATAGTAGTAGTAGTAGTAGTAGTAGTAGAAACTACAGACGAAATGATTTCGATGATTACTACACAAAATATGGAGGGATGACAATGTGTAAGGGCGACAGGTTAGATACAAATCGTCGCCGGCGACAATTTGAGCCGGGCGACAAGTTGTGCCCTCACCTCTGGCACAAAGCATCGCCGGCGACAATTTGTGCCATTTCATACTGATCCACACGTTCTCCGTCCCTGAGGCTGCTTGGAGGCAAGACAATTTTTTTTTCTGTGCATCCAATAAACAGATCACTAAAGGTGCATGGAGAGTATCATCGTTTAATGCGTGAACTGCTGGCAGATGAAAATGATTTGTGGAGTCGAGTATCTGAAAATGACACCTGAGATGTACAATCATTTGCTGGAACCGTGTGCTGCAGACCTGGAGAAAAAAAAAAAAACAGACCAATTTTTATTAACCGATTTCACCTAATGAACAACTGGTTTTGAGGTATACCAATGAAATGAAAAATCTGCGTACAGTTCCTTGATGCACGCACGCACAAAACCGTGTCAGTATGAACGCCCAGAGCGCTGCCAGTGATACAAAGGAAGGGTCTGCCTCATCCGCACGACGCTTTTCTGTCCGCACGCGCGTTTGAATTGTGGCAAGCACGCACGACTTTTTTTTTTTTTTTTTTTTTTTTCGGGCGTGTCTGTGGCGGTATGAACACCTTCCACTCTGTAAGTGAAAATGAAGAAGGGAGTGCCGCATCCGCACGATTTTTGTCTGTCCGCGCGACTGACGTGCGTGCCATTATGAACGTACCTTTACAGAGAAAACCGATTTCATTGCTGGGGCTACTTGATTCTCCTTTCGTTAAAAGATTTATGATGGTTTGTTTCAAAGTGACTGCAAACCGAAATTGACCACAAAAAAATTAAGTAATACTGCCAACTAACAGGGACAAACAAATTACAAGACAAATGACGACGCGTTTCGACCTCTTAGGTCTTCTTCAGGCAAGAAAAACAACCTTCAGGACAATGAAAACGAAGAACGAGCGATCACTTATCTTCTCGAATTAGGCACAAGATGGGCGTTGAATCTATAATTATTAAAAATGTTATTAAAAAAAAAAAAAAGAAAAAAAGAAATGGGAATCTGATCTCTGTTCATTGTGTCACCAAGAGTATTTTGGTCACAGCGGAACTGACACTAAAGTTACGTTTACGACGCTAGCCTTCTATCTGGGATTGTCGAAAATGCGCGTTTGGGAAGAAAGGAAGAGGCAACGACGTAATATATACGTTGCGTAGAATAGTATTCGAAGTTTACAGCGCTCACCTTTGGTCTCGGATGTGCGAGAATGCGTGTTTTAGAAGTCAGGAAGAGGCAATGACGTAATATGTGCATTACGTATTGCTAGTTCCGAAGAATGAGGGGCTGACGACTTCAACAGAAACCGTCTACGCCGAAATCTTCCTGTCGACAAAGTCTAAAGGTCTAATTTCAGGACGGGGAAAATCGTGGTGTTATTACTTAAATGAATTGTGATGTGTAAGTCATCCTTAACACACCAAGGATATGTCTGCATGCATACACACATATGAACACACATGCACCCACCAAATATTCCACTCTGGAAATAGGGTGTCATGCATTCCCTTATCTCCTGACACGACAGAGATCAAGAAAGACAGTTTCTACCCTGCTTGTAATATACACATGAAATTTCAAATGCACACAACATATGAAATAGAAACACACGAGATCCATACTCCCTAATCCTAGGTTACATCCTACAATGGTTTCTTACCTGGCCAGGTTTTTCACACACACACGCTTGCACTCACACTACTGTTCTCCAACAGGACACTGAAAAATGCCTCAGCATCAGGTGATGGTGATGCTTTGGATTGTCAGGCGACAGGTTCCAGGACTGGGTCTCCATGGTCATCTCTGGAGACTCTTCTTCAAAGTAGAAGTCTTCTTCTTCCTCCACCTCAGGGGTTTTGGACTTTAGTCTTTGTTTATTTTGACTGTGACTCCTTCCCCCTGCGTTAGAGATCTTGCTTCCCCTTGGGTCGACCAGACCATGTTCTTTCCAGCCTAATCTGTCCTGCTTACTCTTCCTCTCCCTTGTGTCATGTTGTTCTTCTTCCCCCCTTCTCCCCTACGTCCAGTTTATACAGGGATTTAAACAACGAATCTCCCTCGGGCCATGCTCTAATCCCTATTGCCTCTCTACCACCATGATCACATCCACAATGAATCCCTTTCCTCCACACACCAACATTTCCACACGTTTTCTGCATAATGTTGCAACAAACATCCGCTTCTCGCCCAATGGAGACCGAAAACTCCAGCAACCTCTTAGATTACTTCCACACAGTCATTATCTCCTAGAAAACTAGAACCACGTCGTCCACACGCATTCAAACCAGTCTGCCAACATCAGCACAGTTGCTTACAGCAATACCAGCTGAACAAGCGATAGACCCCTAATCTTCATGGGAATGGACTTGGTATGTTTCCCTTTACTGAACTCACTTCAGCTGACTTTGCTCGGAGCTCCACACTTGATGCTCCGACGTTTGATTGGATAATTTGTCTCCCCTTGACTATTTAAGAAAGGTTCTAACCCAGGATTCCTACCCGCCTTCGAGGATTACTGCCACAAGCCAAAAGTTACCCGTCAACTTCGACCCCCTTCACTCGACTCAAAGGTCTGCGCCAGGTGAGGTCTCTAGTGCTAATTTGCCGATTATTCGCTTCTCTAGCATGCTCTAGATCGCTGTCATTTACAGCACTTCCAGCCCTCAATGAGAGGTTTCGCTCCCTTGAAAGTCTCTGTTTGGCTCCCGTGACAATCTCTGGTGTCGATATGAGTAAAAAAAAAAACTGCTTCGAATGGAGAGCTACATGGATATCCGACTCGTTTCGAGCAGCGCTGCATTGATTATATTATTGACATCGTATTCTAGAGAAGAAGAGCTGAGCCAAGAATTGGCGGATCACTTCTCTTATCCTTGACGGCATATAGAAATGCCCTGTTGGTGGATCGCCGTGACTTGGTCGGAAACGTTCAAGTGTTCATACTTCACTGTTGTCAAACACTTGATATATTCCGTGAAGTTGACACATCATTGCCAGTCTCGAGAGTGGATCTTTAGGATTTGATACAGTTTAGGGGTACATAGCAAAAAGCAGCTTCAGGTTTTGTTTAGAAGGACTGCTAAAAAAATAATGATAAGAAATAAATCAATTTTCAGAAGAAGAAAAAACAAGCAGATAAAGAACGACTGAAGTCATTTCAACGGAACGAAATGAGAAAATGAAAGGTGGCCCGAACACGAACTCTTTGACATTTCGTTTTGAATACGTGGTGAGTATCCAGCCCACAGAGGACAGGACTCTCCCTTGTACCCCTCTAGTTTACACGTTGTACAGTGAATCAGAACTGGATTGTCTGTAACAATGTGAAATCTGTTCGGATGACATCAACACAACAGGTAAAGATGGGTGTAACCAATGAGGTTTGCTACTTTCGCTCGCACTTTAAAACGATGTCATGCCTATAACATCGCCTGCCCTTCAGGGAAGTTTCCTTTCTTTTTTCTGTCTGCATCTGTTCCAGACGAATGAGTGCCATAGGCAGCCTGAGTCTGGAGTTATGTGTGCATGTCGTGGTTTTGTCGTAGGAGAAAAAGCTGTGTTCGTCGTTTGTTATCAACAATTTACGTGTCTTCATTCATGTATCATTCAATTTCAGGAAAATAGGGGTTTTGCACGCGCGCGCGCGCACACACACACACACACACACACACACACACACACACACACACACACACATATACACACACAAGCACGCACGCACTCAAGCGTGTACACACACACACACACACACACACACACACACACACACACACACACACACTGCTCTATTGAATCAGGACATCATCGTCGGGAACGTACTTTGATTTCCTAAAATAACTAAACGAATACCTAAGTCAGGTAACTTGTCATCAGCCTCATCAAGGAACTAGACAGGAGACAAGGCATTGGAAATGTCGCCATGGCGAAAACAGGACCCTGGAGTTCCTCAGAAAGAACATAGAGGTCTCAAACACACTTCCTGCAACACTCTGGTACACCCTCACCTGGAGTACACTAATTCGGAGCAGGATCCCCACCAGGAGGAGGATAGCAACACACTACAAAAGGTACAGCGTCAAGTAGCTGGGTGCCCCACCGATTCTGCCAGAAATCTAGTGTAAAGATGTTGCAGAGGCAGAACTTTGTAACCCCCGATGCAAGAAGACAAGGAAAGCTAACTGCCTTCCATAAATTCCGCCATGGCCTGAAAACCATCATATCAAAGCATCTTCCCATGTTCAGTCGTCAGAGACACAGCATCCGACATTCGCATTAGCTGTTCGATGACTCTCCATCCACAAGGATGACCTTCAGGCAGAGGAGCCTTTTCTCCAGGACGGTTCCAGAGTGGACCAGCCTGCATGCAGACACAGTATCTGACATTCCCCTCTGCCCTCCCAGGACACTCTATTTACAAAGATCACCTACAGGCAGAGAAGCCTTTTCCCCAGGATGGTCCAGCGTGGGGCAAACTGCCTGCAGACACAACAATCACAACGTGCTTGGCTGCCATCCAGTCCAAAGTGATCAGCCTTCAGTAAACGTCAATAAAAGGGGGGTGGCGTGGGGTAATCTTATCACCTTTTAACAACTGTAGGTGGAGAGCAGCAGCTTGTGGTCCAGAGCACTGCACTAGACTGAGCCTGGAGCTGGACTGGGCCGTCAGTGCAGTGTTTGGGACCACAAAAGAAAAAAAGTAGCGGCGGTGATGGACAATAGGATGCATCTGGTTTTGTAGGCCCGTCCAGCAGCATTTTCTGATCTGGAGCTGAAACTCATTAACAATGCAGAACAAGAACAGGGCAAAGTATTAGGATCTTTCAATCCCGCGTTCTTTTTTGAAGACAAGGAATTGTAATGATATTGCGCTTATCATGTGAAAGCGTTTCCAGTATTTTCTGCATAACATCACATTGATATTTGACGGAACGGAGCATACTTACGAGTGAGGTTACGAAAGGAAAACCTGCATAACTTTTAACCTTCTTCGTTTGGACTTCTAGACTGTTCATATGTTCATCGCCCTTCACATTACAGTTTCTAGACTGTTCATATGTTCATCGCCCTTCACATCACAGTTTACATAGGTAGGGATCATGCTTTTATATCTAATTTCCACATCAAAATCTGGTCGTGGGAGACACCTCTACAAGCACAATACTTTGTCTCCGGTAGAAGTGAGTTTTAAACATGTAGCCAACAGACTTCAAACTTTTTTTGTAAACCTTCTGGGTGCAAATGCCACAACGTTTGTCCTTGAAGTTTGAATCTTGAAAGTTTTCTGTGATCATGGTGCAGAGGGATGAAGTTGTAGGCGTCCTCATGGTCAATGTAAACCATGAACAGTCTCTACAGCTGAGTTCAATGCGTCCATTTTGTATTAGCGGTAGATAATTTCTTTATTTTAGTCTTTTTAATTTCAATATCGCGCTGAAAGAGCATTTCTTTTTTCTTTTGCTTTCTCAGGGGTGCTGCTAAGGTGATGAGGCTTCCTAAGAATGGTGGCGGCATGGTGTTTTATTTTTTCCTCAGAAATCTGTCTATTTTTTGCATCCTCTCACTCTCATTCTTTTTTGTCTGCTGTCCTGAAATTGATGGAAAATCTTTGACGTCATTGAATTCAGTGTCCACACCTTATACGATTCCCCAAATCTCAGGATCACTTGTGAGTTCTCTACATGTCTTTTGAAATTGTGTTATCCTACCAGCTTCGAGTATGTGTGCTTTATTTTCTCATATTGAAATATTAGCAGGCATGGACTGTAAACATTTCACATCTCTTGCACTGTGCATGGGAGTGTCAGTGACGAGTGTTGTTGCCAAGCTGTTTGCCTTCTCCCTTAAACGCCTAACTGAATCCGGGAAGTGATTCTGTTATTGCTGCTAAAAACGGGCCCTTTTTCTCACCTGATTTCCATGTTGGCCAGAATCTGTCGAAAGATGTGTCCGAAGCTGGACCATCTCTTTCATGTTTTTCATCGTGGCGGCCAGATCATCTCAAACAACTGGCTTGCCATGGCCATGTCTGAATTGTCTTCACACATGCGGTCGACTGTTTTGCTTATAGCGGCTTTGAGGGTACTGCGTCTGCGCAGAGAGATATCTAGAGCTGCAGCCCTGGCAACGCATACATGTGCATTTGTGTTTCGTCGAACATTTTCTGTACTGCCCGTTTGAAGCAGTAGATTGTTCTTGCACGAGCTCTGAGGCTGTAACGGCGGCACATGTGATGGCTCGCTACCTTTGCATGGGTTTGAGGTCAGCGGTGCGCGCGCGGCCGGAGAGATGCCGCTGTATTTTTGAGTACGTACTTGGGACTGTTATGTCTGCACATTTGGCGGGCACTTCCATTCTTCTTTGCATGTGGACAGTTAGTGGACCCTTTTCACGTTTCCTCTCTCTCTCTCTCTCTCTCTCTCTCTCTCTGTCTGTCTGTCTGTCTGTCTGTCTGTCTTCTCTCTCTCTCTCTCTCTCTCTCTCTCTCTCTCTCTCTCTCTCTCTCAATTATAATTGCATGACCGCTTTGTTTGCTTATTTGTTTTCTTACATTATTTCATTTCACTGCATGTTGTAGTCCCTACTCAGGGCGAGGACTGGATGTAAAAAAAGCGCGTCAGTGCTTATCTATTATCTTCGTGAATAAAGAATTTTATCGTCTTGTCGTGACTCTCTCTCCTTGTGTGTGTGTGTGTGTGTGTGTGTGTGTGTGTGTGTGTGTGTGTGTGTGTGTGTGTGTGTGTGTAACTGGACATTTGGTGGGCCATTTTCTCTTGCTTCGAGTATTTTCTTTTTTTCAAATGGGCATTTGGCAGGCAGCTTTCTTTCTTATATCCTCCTGTGCAGATGGGCTGTCAGCGGGCCGCTTTCTGGCTTCCATGCTCTTTTGCACATCATTATTCCCAAGTCTGTCGGTAAATTTGGCATCAACAATGCAAATCTTACATGAGGCAAGGGACGGCGTGTCCTTGTTTGTTCTGTGTGCTCTGTGTTGCCCTTTCAGCTAAGCGATTTGGTGTCGTAAGCATAGGCTACTTAATATCTACTCGCAAACATCCATGTGACACATTCCGAATCAACAACCTGCCACATGAATGTTTTGTGGGAAACGTAGGCATGGCCAAATCGCGTCCAAAGCACCATATTCCAGGCCCCGGATTAGCTGTTGTTTGATCTCCGACATCAGATGTGAATGCCCACAATCGAAAACGGAGAACATTAAGGGGTTATACAAAAAAAAAAAAAAAAATGATGATTTTTGTTCCCATCCAAAAGAACTTGTTCACATTCATGCCCCTGTGGTGCTATGCTTAATAATTGTAGTGGGGAGAGCTCGCCACGCCGACTCCGCACATAGGCAATTATTGTTATCAGCCGGGGGCGTAGAAGGTGGTGTCCTACGTATGCTGAATCAGAACAGGCGCCACTGAACATCACCGGAGTGACTCGGCAGCAGTGCAGTGTCTCCTCCGGTGGGTTGCCTCCTGACAACTTAACATTGACTGCCTCCAGTGGATTGCAGGTGCCGCGGCTGTGGCTGTGGACGGGGGTCAGAATGAGTGGGTGGGTGCGATGTCACTGAGGTGGCACAGAAAATGGGAAAAAATGTAATTGTAGTGAATCGAGTCTTCATTTAGCATTTTGAAAGTCCATAGACGACCGACTGACGAATAAACGACTACGGTCTTGAAAAAAGAGATTACATTCAACAGTCAAGACATTAGCCTGTATCATGTCCTGGAAAGAGATTTGACATAAGGGATCATTTTACTGGAGGGACCACTAAACCAACACTTCAGAAGCATTGATGAGCACTTTTGAAAGATTGATAGACAGTCTAAATTGTAAATACGGAACACAGCAAAGAAAATGAATGGCTGGTATTTAGTTTAACCTATTTGTGATAGTTGCAAAGGCTGTCCACTTTCGTAGCTGTCTTCTTTCAGTTGGCCATAAATGGTTTAACCTATTTGTGATAGTTGCAAAGGCTGTCCACTTTCGTAGCTGTCTTCTTTCAGTTGGCCATAAATGGTTTAGCAGATGCAATGTATCTTGGGCTCAAGAATGACATGAATGTAAAAGCAAGAGATGAGAAAACGCCATGAGACCTTGAGAGACTGTGTGAATCGTTTCGATCGATTTCCATTGAAATATTTGGGAGCCTGAGATGAAAACTGAATCTGAACTTAAAGTGATGCAGAGAACAAGGTTTAGCAGAACAGTGAGAGGAGATAAAGGTCAAGGTCAATAAAAGAGATTCGAGTTAGAGCTGGACGGAGCAGATCTTCAGAGAGGTTGTTACGGCATATATTGTCGCCGGGCGTACATTATTGCTGGCATTTATTGTCGCCAGCATATATTATCGCCGTCGACAATATGTGCCGAGTCTTGCAGCACATTGTACGGCCAGTCTTCAGAACAATTAAGTCAATTAAGAGTAATGATGATGTCGGAATTGATGATGACGGTGACTATGGTGAAGCATCAGGAGAGGATGTGTGTGTGTGTGTGTGTGTGTGTGTGTGTGTGTGTGTGTGTGTGTGTGTGTGTGGTGTGTGTGTGTGTGTGTGTGTGTGTGTGTGTGGTGTGTGTGTGTGTGTGTGTGTGGTGTGTGTGTGTGTGTGTGTGTGTGTGTGTGTGTGGTGTGTGTGTGTGTGTGTGTGTGTGTGTGTGTGTCTCTCTCTCTCTCTCTCTCTCTCTCTCTCTCTCTCTCACACACACACACACACACACACACAGACGCACACACACATACACACACACACGCACGCACGCACGCGCACACACAGACACACTGGATCCACCTACACACGAAACTTTCGGCTCTGGGGATCTATTAACAAACGTTCACAACTGCTGCAGCGCATAGTGTCACCAGCACATATTTTCACCAGTTCAGTTGATTTTTTTTAAAGTTCATTCTAGGCATGTGATGTCGCCGGCGACAACAGTTGGATATGCTGAAGTGCGACATCATATGCTGGGAAAGCCGATAGAGATAGTCGCTGACGACAATATATTCCTGGGGATTCTATATGCTGTGGCACCGCCTAATGCCAGACTGTCAACCCTTTGATCTTTACACTCTTAGGGGCCGGGCCACATCCAGGCATGACTTTGGGATGCTCTTCTGCCGTTGCTGTTTTATGAAAGCGGGAAAGGAGGGTTGGAGGGAGATCGACATTGCTTTTTGTTTTTGTTTTTGTTTTTGAATGACCTCCATACTGTGTCATGTAGCACGCCACTGATACAGTTGACTATTTATATTACACAAGTGAGCCAACACATAAGGCACTGAGTACAACTAACGGGCCTTTCTCGTATATGAAATGGTAAGTGCATGATGCATAGAAGCAATATTACACCGTGCATGTATACTTCGTAAATGAGCTAGAAAAACTGATCTTTGTGTTTAAGAGAAAATCTGACTTTGAAACACATGCACAAAAAGTACATTTGATTAATTCCACGGCTCTAACATACTGCCATTGCTGCTGCCAACCAGACGCTCACCTTCTGAAATTACTGGATTTATCAGTTTACCAGTTTACAGACAGAGAAATACTGCTTCTAAAATGTTCAATGATTGCTACGAGGGAACTTGTTCACACATACGACTGTTGTGACGAATATACACACAGACTTTTTTTTTGTCAGACACATTTTCAACATTTTTTTTATCAGTGTAGACATGATTTGTAGGCCTAAATAATTTATGCTTTCGTGTTGTGCAAAGGTGACATCACTGGAGATGAGCATTGCTGCCTGGATCGGAACCTGCTGGCCCTAAAGGCCTAGTCACCATGGATTGGAACCTGCTGGCCCTAAAGGCCTAGTCACCATGGATTCGAACCTGCTGACCCTAAAGGCCTAGTCACCATGGATTCGAACCTGCTGGCCCTAAAGGCCTAGTCACCATGGATTCGAACCTGCTGGCCCTAAAGACCTAGTCACAATGGCTGTTGGACACACGTTTTTAGTTGAGAACTTTGATTTTATGAAAACTGCTTTTGCTACTCCTCAAGTAATTCCACTGGAACTCTTTTCTACTGTTTTCAATGTGAGCAACACTTAAAAATTAATGCTGAAGTGAAAACCAGTCTTCTTGGCAACCAAGTGTTAAGATGATATATATCTCGCGATAAGCGCCCCACAGGTAGTTAACAAAATGTCCCCCCCCCCTCCCTGCAAAGGAGAATTTGGTGACTAATTTCATCACATTATCATTTAATAGAATTACTTTGAGAAGATGAACATCCTTGCCAAAGATATAATACATCTGAATATGGGGATTATAAGTAACACATACAGAATTGATGGGACTTGCAATGGCCGTGTCTTCGACATACGACTGCTTGAAGTCCGAAATAAAAGTACTCATGCTGGAAACTCCTATAGATAAACATGCTGGAAGCTCCTATAGATAAACATGCTGGAAGCTCTTATAGATAAACATGCTGGAAGCTCCTATAGATAAACATGCTGGAAGCTCTTATAGATAAACACGCTGGAAGCTCTTATAGATAAACATGCTGGAAGCTCCTATAGATAAATATGCTGGAAGCTCTTATAGATAAATATGCTGGAAGCTCTTATAGATAAACATGCTGGAAGCTCTTATAGATAAATATGCTGGAAGCTCTTATAGATAAATATGCTGGAAGCTCTTATAGATAAACATGCTGGAAGCTCTTATAGATAAACATGCTGGAAGCTCTTATAGATAAATATGCTGGAAGCTCTTATAGATAAACATGCTGGAAGCTCCTATAGATAGACATGCTGGAAGCTCCTATAGATAAACATGCTGGAAGCTCCTATAGATAACATGCTGGAAGCTCTTATAGATAAACATGCTGGAAGCTCTTATAGATAAACATGCTGGAAGCTCTTATAGATAAACATGCTGGAAGCTCCTATAAATAAACATGCTGGAAGCTCTTATAGATAAACATGCTGGAAGCCCTTATAGATAAACATGCTGGAAGCTCCTATAGATAAACATGCTGGAAGCTCCTATAGATAAACATGCTGGAAGTTCTTATAGATACACATGCTGGAAGCTCTTATAGATACACATGCTGGAAGCTCCTATAGATAAACATGCTGGAAGCTCTTATAGATAAACATGCTGGAAGCTCTTATAGATAAACATGCTGGAAGCTCGTACAGACAAACCACCTGTTTGGAGCCCTGGACAAAAGTCCTCATGCTGGTAGCTCTTGCAGACAAACCACCTGCTTTAAGTTCAATGCACTATGTCAGTTCAGTGGTTTGTCTCACCATCAGTCCACAGACAAGGGAACTGGACTTTCAACCGTGCCAGGCTTAGTCTGCTGACACCAACCTTCCCCCGATTTAAAAAGCAATTTTAAGTAACTCCGCCGGTTAACATGGACAAACAAATTATGAAACATCCGGTGCAAGATGTGCGTTGAATGTAAACGAGGGGTTGACAAACTGACACACCATATAATCATCGACAAACAATATAATGACTGACAAATTGAGATCAACAAAGACTGAGACCGACACATTCTCAACATCATTACTGTTTTTAACTCGCATTGTCTCCTTCCGACGGCCCATCTTGCGCCGAATTCGAGAAGAGAAGGGATTGCTCGTTCTTCGTTATCCTTGTCCTGAATGTTGTTTATCGTACCTGAAGAAGACCTAAGAGGTCGAAACGCGTCGTGTTTTGTCTTGTAAATTGTTTGTCCATGTTCACAAGCGGAGTTACTTGAAATTGCTTTTAAATTTGGTTCCATTTCCGCCTGCAGTCACCTCCCTTTGAAACTAACTGCTCCAGTTCCCACCCAGGCAGAATCCGTGGTCTGTGGGGAAGACAACAGCGTGCCAAAGAGGGTCTTCGCTCCTGAGCTGCCGTCAGGTCCATGACAGTGGAGGAGTCCATTGAGACTCTTCAAAGTCAAGCTGAAGGCCTCACTGAAGGCGTCAAGCATCCCAGTTTGCAGCCTGTGAGGCTGTGGCAGCCAGTTGAAGATCTTGGCACTAATCTGTTCAGTTCAGTGGTTACTTTAACGTCTGTTCATCATCGATGATATTAGACGATATTTGAAAAAAGGCAGCAGAGATCACTGGATCACTGAGAATTTCAGACCTACTGTCTGTGGTCATTTTCTCTCACCTCTCTCCTTCACATGTTAGAATCCAGACACTTCCCTTAGAATACTTTTGAAAATACTTTAAAATTCTTTTAAAGAAAATCAAAACAACCTGCCCAACTCTGACTGGGCAATAACGTGTGCGATGTCCGCAATACATGTGTCATATCAAACATGGTAAATGGCGCTGATCTCCCGACAGGGATGTGAACTATCTGGGCAGGACTCGCGGTGCTCGCAAGGATGAAAGTCTAGATTTTGCTGCAGCAGTTGCATGTCCAGCGTACTTTTCTGTCTGCATGCCTCGTCTCCATTTGAATTGGAACTCGCTATATAACAGGAATCTCTTTGAAAAAAACAAAAACAAACGGAGAGCTGAGGAGCCAACTGTATTCAACCTACCAAGAATACAAGAGTGGTTTCCCCTGGCGGACACGTAGTCAACTACCTCCCCTTGTCATAATTCATTTTTCTCCTCTTTTCCATATTGCCGGGAAGGGGGGGGGGGGGGGGGGGCTAGTGTTTGGACAGGTAAGTATATGATAAAACTGCTATTAGTAATACATTTTTTCCCCATACTTTACTGTCCAAACGAAAGCTGTTCACCCGTAAGTTGGCAACGAGGTCTTGGCCACAAAAGGGACTGCACTCCACCGTGATGAATGTCAAAGACAGTCCAGGAACGTCTTTTTCCCTATGAAAGCTTAAATATTAGGGGGGGGGGGGGGGGGGGGGACATCCACAGTTCTTCATGGAATGTCTATTTTAGTGCCTCACACTTTTCACATTTCTAGTCACAGCTCCTCTCCTCTCCAGTGAATGTCCACAGTCATTTCACATCACACAGTGAGAAAGTGTTCTACCTTCGTTTGTGTATCACATACCTTCGGTTGCCTCCCTTGCATGCAAGTCCACGAAGCACAACTTAAAAACAAAAACAAAAAACAAACAAACAAAAAAAAAGGCTTGCCTTCCTTCACTGGCCTTTTTTTTCTTTGATTTTCCTCTGTTACTTTTTTGTTTTACGGGAATAATTATTTCTTAACGCATGGCTCAAATCAATACTGCAATTTACTGTGATCAAAACGTTCACAGCTGGTAGGCAAACGGTCAGAATGTCAATTTCCCTCATTTGTGTCATTTCACAATTTTACAATCACTACTTCGTCTGCATGATTTCTCTCTCAGTATCAGTCCCTGTTGTGCTTTTAATGTATGATAAATATGTACGTACGTAGCGCTGTAGTGGGATGTATATACTGACCCACTTACCCCTCCTCCTCTGACGTCTCCATAATGCACGTAAGTAGTTCACCTAACCTTTTAATTTACAGACAACCAAGGATATCATCAAAACAGATAGACATAATTATAGATAAAAACATAAACTGAGAGAGAGCGATGGAGAATTACGCCGATGATTGAGGAGAGAGAGAGAGAGAGAGAGAGAGAGAGAGAGAGAGAGAGAGAGAGAGAGAGAGAGAGAGAGAGAGAGAGAATAATACCGATGAACTGATGATGCTGTCACGAGAGCGACGTAGATGCTTATTGTTTCTTTCAGTCACACAACCATCTGCGAGGTTGGTGTCACACTCTTCATCCTTTCGCTTTGAAAACTTACTGTGTATGTTGGTTACATTTTTTTCTGAAAAAAACAAAAACAAACCCACACACAACTAGCAACAAGTAAAGACAAACAGCCTAAATTATTGTGTCGGTCAAATATTTCTACAACGGAAAGCTTCTCCAGTGTGTGTGTGTGTGTGTGTGTGTGTGTGTGTGTGTGTGTGTGTGTGTGTGTGTGTGTGTGTGTGAGAGAGAGAGAGAGAGAGAGAGAGAGAGAGAGAGAGAGAGAGAGAGAGAGAGAGAGAGAGAGAACGCACGTGTTTGACGTTTTTATTCATTTCCTATTTTTCCGTTCCCTGGCGCCTCAAGGGGCCTTTGAATTACGATTTTCAACTCAATGCCTTAGAAATATCGTGCAATCATAGGTGGTTTTTGTTGTTGTTGTTGTTTTTGTTCAACGCCATTGGTGGACCAAGACAACTCAGTGCCTTAGAAATGTCGTGCAATCATAGGTGTTTTTTGTTGTTGTTGTTCTTGTTGTTCAACGCCATTGGTGGACCAAGACAATTAAACCAGAGTCTACTGTTGACTCTCACACAGCTGACAATAGACCCCAGATAGATGAAATAAATAGACCTGTTGACAAGACAGGTGTTGATGGTTCTCTACAATATTGGATTTATTATTCACATAGTTACTGGAGTATCAAACCCTTATGCAGTTTACTTTTATTCTTCCTAACCAGACACAGCTAGAATGCTTTTCAGTTGACTCTGCCAGTCCCTTAAATCCTCTGTGCCTGTTGATACAAACGTCATCGGTCGATTAGAACGCACAAATTGAGTAATGATTCCGGCGGGTTCTTTGCAGTATCAGTTTAAGGCAGAAAGTGCAAGAAGAGTCCAGAAATTGCTTCTTTGTTGTTCTGAGCTCCTGTACCTTCTACTTTCTGACAGACTTTACCATGGGCCGGATTGATCTCACAACCTTGTCTCAGGCACAGTTAGTAACCATGTGTCTCCTCCCTTTGTACTTCTCAAGGATGGATGGATTTCAGGGCAGCTTCAGCTTTGCTTGGTGTGACAGCAGAGTGCAACGTCAGCGAGATCAAGCGGGACACCAGGCCATTTCCTTGTGTCTTTATTGACTTTGGCCTCTGCTGATTGCATGGTGCATAGTTCTATCAGTACAGACCAGAGACATCAGATCTTGTGTTCGCCAGGTTAATCCTGGGAGCATCGTTGCGTTTTGGTACTAGTGGCAAGTTGAAGAAATCCAAAGTGGGGAACTAACACACAGATTCTGTAAATCTGGTCTTTCCCGATGTTGGCTATCTGTCTGCCTGTGTGTCTGTGTGTCTGTCTATCTGCCTGTCTATTTAGCCAGTATTTGCGTGCGCACATCTATATACGCCCCCGACTGAATCAGCAAAACCATGATGTCCTAGCGTGTACAGCAAGGAAAGAAAGACAAATAAGCCATACATGACAGACAGAATGAGTAAGTGTGAATTATGAACACAGAGGGTTAGGACTAAGAGCACATGCAGAAAGCATTGCAACTGCAGGATGACTCAAATAGGCCTATTCTCTGTGCAATTCAGAATTCCAGTCTGCGTTATCTTAACTGAATATGTAGTAAGTAGTAGTAATAGGAGAGGAGGAGGAGGGGGAGAAGGAGGAGGAGAAGCAGCAGCAGCAGCAACAGCAGCAGCAGCAGCAGCAACAGTAGTAGTAGTAGCAGTAGTTGTTGTGGTGGTGGTGGTGGTGGTGGTGGTGGTGGCAGTACTTGGAACAGTGATAGTAGTATTTCCATCACATCATCATTCTTATTATCATTGTCTTCTTGTTAAGCTATTTTCATTTTTCTCTCCTCTCCCACCCCACCATCAAACAATGATAGGATTAGATTTCTGTTTCCATTTCAAACATGGAGTCAGATTTGATTTACACATGGAATATCTTAGCACTATATTTTCAAAGGAGCTACAATTGTCAGGAATGATCACCATTCCTAGTTTGTCTACAAAGATGTGATGTTGCGATTTGCTGAACGTGTTTTGTTTTTGCATAGATGAATACATATACGAGACAGATACTCCCGTTTTAAAGGTAAGAACAGATTGTGTCATTTACACCTCACTGACATGGTGTCAAGACTCATACTGTCCAAAGCGAGGCTCTCTAAAAATGTTCAAGTTATTTCCCTTTTACACAATATCATAGTGCAAGGTAACGCTAGTCTAAGTAAATGAATCAACGACAAAGTAAAAATACGTCAGGCAGAGTAATGAAATTGAGTTAGAAGCGCGCCAAGTCATTAGGATTGGATGCTAATCTTGTGGAAAGGGCAGACGCCGTTGCTGACTTCTTTCTTATGTATCAGTAAAAAAAAAATCCCTAACCGTACCTTTCAGTATAAACAAATAGCATCCTTCCACGTATTTCTCCTTCAGGAAGGACACTTAAGTGCACGGGTAGAAAATATAGGATATAAGACAAAACATTCAGAATGCTTTCTCATTTGTAGATAATTCCCGGTTTGCCTTCCTGGGTCTCTCCGCACGCCGACCCACAGCTAAAACGCATGATCGACAGCCAAGCTTTAAAAAGGACTTCTGGGTCCCATAGGGGTGTGCTTTTTTTACATTTTACTCAACTTCATGCGCATCATTGATTAATCAACATTAATCATGACATAAAGTCAAACCTGAATCGCTCTCTTCTCTCTCCTCTCTCTCTCTTTTCTCTCTCTCTCTCTCTCTCTCCCTCTCCCTTCTCTCTTCTTCTCTCCTGAACGGAGAAACAAAGAGCCTTTAGTTCTAAACTAAACTTTACTTTCAATTCAATCCGCTAGCTTCTAGATAAAGCCAAAACCACGGGAGTACGATTCTCTTCACGAACGGCAGCAGAATCGTGTCAGAAGTCGCTTCAGTTCCAGCCGAAATCGACGGCCACTGATGCAGTAAAGCAGGAAGTTGATGGCGTGGTTGGTGAACATGAGGTTGTCCACAAAGGCATGGGCCAGACGGGCCCGGGCTCTCTCTGCGTTGGTGCTGGGTAGCCAGTGGTACCTCTTGTACAGCAACACAATGGCCACCGGTGACGTCAGCACCAGAAAAGCCAGGGATACCAGTATCAACATGACGGTGATGTTGGTGTTGGTCCCGACTTTCTTTGTTGACCCGGTTCCTCCGTCTTCCCGACTGCCCGACTGTCCTCCGCTGATCGTGGGAGTGTTCTTCGATCCTTCCCTCCTGTTCCCTGTCACAGTGACTCTGACGTCATTGACACTCACATCCGTGTTGGACGTGCACACATCGCTGCTGTGGGTGTCACTCTCCGTGACAGCTTTCATACTGTTGGACTTCATGGCGGTCTTCCCGCCCCGCTGATCGGTAAACTGCTGGCTGAATTTCCGTGAATGGTGCAGCTGCCGGATGATGAGGGTGTTTAGAATGAGCAGAGAGAGGAAAGGGAGGAAACTATAGATGGAGGAGTCGATCCATGTGTATATTTTTCTCATGAAAAAATCGACGTTGGCGTCCGGATACACGCACTTCAGTGGATCCTCCGCGCTTCCAACAGGGCTCAAGCGTCTGGTAAACAAAATTTGGATGTTGAGGCCGAAAGAGATGATCCCTAAAGCTGTGATGGCTTTGAGGGCGGATCTAGGAGTGCACAGGCTCTGAGCCTTGAGCGGGAACTTCACGACAATGAAACGATCCACATTCATGGCCAGAAGCAGCATGACGTCAAAATGGATGGAAAAATAGAACAGAAAGTAGAACAACCCACAGGTCCAGTCATTACGGATGTAGAAAACGGTGTGACCAAGATAGCCCCTGATCAGAACTAGGAAATCAATGACGAGAATGACGCAGTCCAGGACAGCAATGGCGGCCATGTAGACACAGGTGGAGGTGGTTCTCAGACTGGTGAAGACGAGAGCCGCGAAGCACAGGAAGTTGCCCAGCAAACCCACACCCACCACGACAGGGATGTAGATTCTGCACACAGGAAGAGGACTTTCAACAATCACTGTTTCAACATCTTAAGATTCACTACTTGTCAAACCCAGAGATAGACGTGTGGAGAACGGCAAAACAAATGAAACAATAATAAAGAAAAGGTGCGCATAAATGCAACAAGTGTCCTAATGATGATAACTTTTTCTTCATCGTCTTTCCGCTATGCCCAGATGTCCTACCAAATCTGAAATAAAGCTGATATAATTGTTTTGGGAGTGAAAAAAAAATTGTAGTTTGCATAACTGAAACAGATTTAGTGTTCAATAACGGTGCATCTGGCATGCAGACGTACCGACAGTAATGAAGAAGGACAACTCCGGTGAACCTTGTCAGGGTCACAGAGGAACTTGATGAAAGAGGTACCAGCACAGTCCTCTAAAATGGCAGCCTGGGCAAATGGTTCTTCCAAACTGTCAGCTTAAGATAGGACTGTCTTGCAGCCTGGGCAAATAGTTCTGCCAAACTGTCAGTTTAAGATAGGACTGTCTTGCAGCCTGGGCAAATGGTTCTGCCAAACTGTCAGTTTAAGATAGGACTGTCTTGCAGCCTGGGCAAATGGTTCTGCCAAACTATCAGTTTAAGATAGGACTGTCTCCTCTCCCCGCTCATTCTCTTCAACACTCATGGAAAGACCCATGACTGACGCTCTAGAAGACCATCTGGGAAAAGTGATTATTGGAGGTAGGAACATGACCTATGCTTTGCCGATGACATCAACAGCTTGACCAGAAGAAAAAACTTGCCCAAACAGTGAACACGCCTGGACGAACTGTCCACAGCATATGGCATGGAAATCAATGCAGAACAGACCGGCCTGACGACAAACAACACGAATAAACGGCATCAAAAGAGACATCAAAGCAAGTGGTCAAAACCTTGAACCAGTAATCAGCTTGGAGTATCTGGAAGCAGTTGTGGTACGTGAGGGGTACAAACCATATGTCTTCTCTACAATGACAAATGCATCCAATGCGCTCTCAAAATTCAAGACCACCTCCGAGACCACAACATCTGTCTCGGTTCCAAAGTGAGAATGATGCGAATACAAGTGAATATATATTCTGTTTTGTGCGTGTGAAACGTGGACTCTGACAGCAAATCTTCAAAGAAGAATATCAAGAGGGAGATAAGGTAGGACAGCAACTAGGAATGGACAGCATAGATCTTTGGGGATTCTCAGAAAGCAGGGGAAGAGAGTGACGATCATGGAGGGACAGGGACAGTTCACGTGGTGCCCCGGTGACCCTGGGGTTAAATGTCTGATGATGATACTAAGCAATGCATACGTTAATAAGCAACAGAGAGAGAGAGAGAGAGGAGAGAGAGAGAGAGAGAGAGAGAGAGAGAGAGAGAGAGAGAGAGAGAATGACAGCCAGTTTGAACGAGAGTATTGCTTCAGTTCTACAATTTTCACACTGCAAATTACAATCAGAAGAAGAAGAAAAAAGAAGATGATAATAATGATGACAAATGAAGACAACAATAACAAAGATATGTCTTGTACACTGTATTTCATTATCTATTTACAAAACTTCAGTTCTACAATTTTGACACTGCAAATTTCAATCACAAGAAGAAGAAGACGACGAGGACGATGATGATGATTATGATGACGATTGTGATAATAATAGAAACAAAAAGCGGGTGGATGTGGGGGTAGACGACGACAACAACAAGAGAAGAAGAAGAAAACAAAAAAAGATGAGAAACGCCACCACGACAGTTGTCCGATGTCTGACCTGTCAATCAAAATAGCAGCCTTGACCTCTGCAAACTCTTCATAGGGTTTCTCTGTCGCTGACTCCATGTCTGTGGTCACTGTAGTTTCCCACAGCGGTGGAGACACTGGAGACTTGAACGTAGTAATCTCTGGCACCGTCAGGTCCATCCTGAAAGAACGAAGTAATGAGTCTGATGTTAAGATGGCCTGGTATAATCAGTGCAGCTGGGATCGTTTGTCAAGAGAGAGAGAGAGAGAGAGAGAGAGAGGAGAGAGAGAGAGAGAGAGAGAGAGTTTGGGGATTGAAGGAGAGAGAGAGAGAGAGGAGAGAGAGAGAGAGAGAGAGAGAGAGAGAGAGAGAAACTTAGAGACACACAGAGACAGAGACAGCCAGTCTGGCTGTGGGCGTGCCTGCACGCGTATGTTCATGTGTATGTGTACATGGGCATGTGTAATGTATCCCCATGGTCAAATGGAGTTATCATTATTCAGATACAGATAATAAGGTATTACATTTTACTAGCGTTTTGCATTCAATATTTTTGTTGATGGCCAATAGAACCAAACATTCCTATTCCGAAGGCAGAATCTTCTGCCATGAGAACTTTTAAGAAGTGAGAGACTTGGAAAAGAAAATGACGTCAGGATCTTGAGATTCCCCGATGTTCACCTTGTCACCTATCCCGGAGTCTTGAAGACTTCGCAACCAGCTACCGCCACTCCTCCCGGTTCTCAGACGCTCTAGGCAGTTGCTGAGTGTGAGGCCAGTCCATACACTGATGTTGTCCTCCCATCTCTTTCTCCTATGAATAACCTTTGAAAAGAATGGGAACAGGAGAAGGAGGAAGGGGTGCGTGCAGCCATGTCCGTTGTCTTGTACATTTTGTTTGTCTCTCTGTCCATCCGCAAGAGCATGCAAGAACTACTAAAGTCATTCCATCCAAACTTTATGACAAGACAAGGACTGAAAGAGTTACCTCCCATTGACTCTTTATTGCAGGTTCATCAGTGCAACATCAGAACAGCGGACCCAGAATCGTTCAGCAAGAGTATTTCTAATTTTGTTAAAACAACACAACAACAACAACAACAACAACAACAACAAAACGTATGAACCCAAATTGTGTGAAACTTGGCAGAAAGATTGAACGTGGCCGCCCCAAGAATGAATTTCTTGTACCTTGGCGAGGATCTGAAATGTAGATTCGAATTAAACGGTGGGACCAAGCTCTGCTCACATGCATGGTCAGTTTGTTGTAAATTTTTCATTGTAGAAACATCAGGAAGTCGCTGGCCGCAGTTTTGATGTTTCACTTACGATGTAATCCATCTCAATGGAAGGCGAAGACGGTCTAGTGAAAAAAAAGTTGACTTCGAATTTTGCATGTCTTCATAAAAAGAAACACATGGGCACTCCTTCAGTCATTCCTCGCTATCATTTCCCCTGGTGGAAACAATTTCGTTTCACGTGTGAACTGACTTACAGAGCAGATTCAAAGATTCGATCAATCTTACAGAAGTCTGCGCTTTTCTGAGTGCCTTTTCTGTTGAAACTTTGGCAGCACTGATTTCAGCATGAGTGGTGCTTCTCCGCATGATCGTTAATGTATCTTACATACCCTTCGTTTCATTGCAAAGAAGAGCTGCACTAGCTTTCGTTTGTGTCAGGTCACCTCTAACTTAAGTATTAACACAATGCAATATTCTGTTGTCTTAAAGAAAACAACAACAACAAAAATAACAATAGCATCCTGCTGCTCCTCTAAATGAGGAATCGAATTAAATATCCTTTCACATACTGGTGATAGAAAAATATTTTCACATAGAGAGGAGAGAGAGAGAGAGAGAGAGAGAGAGAGAGAGAGAGAGAGAGAGAATACGGAAGACAAGATAGAGACAATGAAACAGGCAGACGGGAGTGGATAAACAGCATAAAGAAAAAGGTTGACGAACGTTTGTTAACGGATTATGTATAAAATTCGATCATTAATGGACGTTGTTGCTGAAATTTTCCAGAATCCGGATAATTATGTTTCAGTCCGTTGACTCGTTATCACCGCTATGTATCCAGCATGCCCCATACGAGGGATGGAAGCGAATCAATCTGAATCTTAAAGGGTTAACTTTTTTTAAAACAGGCGAACTGATAGTGTGTAAAACGAAGCGTTGAAACAAATGAATAAAGACTCACTGAAAAGACAAGACAGGAACAGTAGAGGATGCAGAGTAAGGTATCTTCAACGATTGTTAGTTTTCTTCATATCTCCAAATGGTATTGCTGTGTACATTCTCTCTCCTCTCTCTCTCTCTCTCTCTCTCTCTCTCTCTCTCACACACACACACACACACACACACACACACACACACACACACACACACACACACACACACAGATGTCAGGTGCAACCCATATGCCCAAGCTTGAAACATTCTTTCTGAATATGTTTTCTTGTTTGTTCTGTGTACTACGCTGTGCTGACCTTGGTGCTACACGATTTAATGTCGCATGCAGTATTCGTTTGGAGTAATTGGGCGTGTATTTATTTCACCAAGGGAGCAAGAGTTATCCTACTTGCTTGTCATTTTCTTTTCATTGTCCCCTGCCTCGTTTACGATTTCACATCACAGAACAGTAATCACTGAGCTCCCCGATGACTACAAATAATTCTTGGTGCCAGAGGGCACCACCATGTCCAACCAACGAGAGTTCCAGTGAACCTGCCGATATCCATGACTCTAGAGACGACTATCTTACGTTCACACATGGAAGTAAAATTTCTCAACTTGGCATTGCAATGTCAAGATTCTTGCTG
>CM065715.1:8797014-8802014 GCA_033310375.1 Conus canariensis
CTGAGCAGGGGATATATATGTTGGACAATTTTCCTGTTGTGGCATTCTTGGCCAGGCGATCAGCCATTTCATTCCCTCCGATGCCAGCATGACGGGGAACCCAAGCCAGAACAATGTTGTAACCCTCCACTTTCAACCTGGTAAAAAAAATATTAAAAAAAAACGGAGAAGTTCCGGTTGATGGAGGTTGCGGCCAGCTATGGCCTCCAAAGCTGACAGCGAATCCGACAGAACCAGGAAGTCCCTCTTCGTAGATTGTGAGATTATCCTCAAAAAAGAAGAAGAGAAGAAGAAGAGAAGAAGAAGAGAAGAAGAAGAAAAGAAAGAAGAAAGAAGAAGAAGAAGACGACACCAACAAGAGAAACAACAACGACAAGTACCATGAACAACATTAGTAATAATAACAACAGCAACAACAATGACAACAACAACAACAACAACACCAACAACAATCATCATCAACAGCGACAACAGCATATAGCAGAAGCCTCCACTTCGGCAACAGCAGCATCAACCTGTCCTGAACCATGCTACTCTAGTGTGGGATCCTTACCGGGTGGACGACATCCACAACCTAAACAATGTGATGATGATGATGATGATAATCTTTATTTCCAAGGGTAACAGATAAGCAAACACATGCTTTTTTTCATCCGGCCCTTGCCCCGCTAAGGGACTAACTAAGCAGGACTAGCAACTACTAAGCATAACTAGCGACTAAGACTTACAAAAATTGTAACAAACTCACATATCTTCACAAATGCATTAAAACTTGATGAGTTGTTCATCCATTAACATTTAAGACGGAGATGACTTTAAAGGGAAAAAAGAAAGCAATTGCAACAACAAACATAAATAAAGAAATTAGTTTCAAAGAAGAGAAAAAAAAATCAGCACACACAGACATAGAATAAGCGATCCTCCTATCGAAGAGAGAGAGGGGGGGAGAGAGGAGAGAGAGAGAGAGAGAGAGAGAGAGAGAGAGAGAGAGAGAGAGAGAGAGAGAGAGAGAATTCCTTTTGTAAAATATTGACATACAGCAAGCTGCTAAGGATGATAATTAGACAACTACAATGCATCAGTGATATCAACATTTTTTTTGTTTCTTTAACAGTTTATATGATGTAGTTACAAGGCAAGACAAGAACGAGCTGTACTACAATCAATTATCAGTTAGCAACAAAGTCCTAGCGTCAATAGTCATAACGCTTATTATCATGATGTGTGTATGTGTGCGTGTGCGTGTGCAAGCGCGCGGGGACGCGCGCACGCGGCGTGCGCGCGCGCGCGCGTGTGGTGTGGTGTGTGTGTGTGTGTGTTGTGTGTGTGTGTGTGTGTGTGGTGTGTGTGTGGTGTGAGAGAGAGAGAGAGAGAGAGAGAGAGAGAGATGCCATCATAATCTTTCTCCCCCCCTCCCTCATCTTTTCTTCTTCTTCTTCTTGAACTGTTCATACACTACCCAAGACTATAATTATAAACTTAGTGACAATACATCAATACGCAGCCGTAAATACGGAGAGAGAGAGAGAGAGAGAGAGAGAGAGAGAGAGAGAGAGAGAGAGAGAGAGAGAGAGAGAGAGAGAGAGAGAGAGAGATTTCCATTTTTTAAATCCAAAATAATATATGCTAAACATTACTATAAAATTTGAATAACAAGCAACAATACATCAATATAATCAACAGTTACCAGGGCAGGGCACACATTATTCATCATGTAGATACAGTGCTTCAAGAAATCAAAAGTATTAGGACTTCAATCAGTTAGTGACAATGCATCAATAAAGTCAGTAATCACAACATTCATTCGTCATGATATAATTACAGTCATTAACAAAACCAGTGGTAACCATATCTTTCAATATATCATTATCTGGTTTAAGAAAGGAAGCGGCGTATCAGTTTAATATGCAGCAAAACAAAAGGTGTGCTCTGGTATATGTATTTTATCCCTAATAGTAATGACCTGCTGTGAAATGTGTAATTAGTTTTTCCCTGAAGGATTCTGCATTTTGGGTGCATCGGAAATATTGTGGAAGTGAATTCCAAACCACACTACCAGAGTAAGATAAGCTTGATTTAATGTGCAGCGTCAAGCAGCTTCTTGGGTGCTGTGGTCTCCTACCAATTTCGCCAGACCAACGGTTTAGAGATGCTGTTGATTCTGAGCTGCTGCTGAGCCCTCGTTACTGGGAGAAGAAGAGCAAGGCTGACTAACTACTGCCTTCTATAAACTCCACCAGGGCTTGAGACCCATCAGATCAAAAGCATCTTCCCGCTTCCAGTCGCCAGAGACGTAGCATCCAACATTCCCATCTGCTATTCCTCAAGGACAAGACATCGATAAGGAGCACTTCCCCAGGACGGTTCCAGAGTGGAATAACCTGCCTGCAAACACAGCATCCGACATTCCTGTGTGCATTCCTTGGATACTCTATTTACAAAGCTCACCTACAGGCAGAAGAAGCCTTTCTCCAGAACGGATCCAGGTAGAATGGCCGGCCTGCAGACATAGCAACCGCAATATTCTCGGCAGTCTTCCAGTCCAGGGTGGTTCTTCTCTAGTAGATTTGGGTATTCTAAGGCAAGGGAAAGTGGTCTAGCTGATCAGCCTCTTTCCTGATGTCTGTAGGCAGAGGGCAGTGGCTTGTGGGTCAGAGCACTCAACTAGGCTGCGCGTGGGGCTGGATGATGAAGCCATCAGTGCAGTGCTGGGACTGAGGAACATGGCGCCTGTCAGTAGAGGCATATACAGCGGCATCTTCTGACCTAGGTGGTATCTGTGGCTCTGTGTCAGAGTGTGTTGCTTCTTTCTTCTTCTTCTTTTTTTTTTTGCTTGGTTTTCATGTTTGTTGAATAAACTTGACCCCCCCCCCCTCCAGTTAGATCAGGATAGTCGTCAGTATGTTAACGTCGACTGTCTGTATGCGACAAACAAACAAGAAAGCAAACAGACATACAGAGAAACAGAGAAGCAAACAAACAAACAAAAAATCTGGCATTTAGCTGGGTGATCTCTATAGATTTCTACCACTCACATTGCCACATCTCCATGGGTTTGTATGTAGTCCCCAGTTCTGTAGATCTGAGCTTTAAGGGCCCATGAAGAACGCAAGCAGGTCGAACACCTACATCTGTACGATCAACACAAAACTAAAGACTAGCTCATAGTTCTTCTTTCTCGTCTTTTTCCCGTCTCGGATAGAATATCCAGTACAAGCGCTCTTTCTCTCCTTCCATACTGAACTTGAATTATTGTCATGTTATAGGGGTTTATTTCCGTGTCTAGTTGAATCATTTCCTATGCTTTCTGTGATCAAATTGTCGTCGGTGTCTTACATAAAGAAACATTAATATTTTTGTTACATGAAGTGGGTATGAAAACTAATCTTTTCTATAGTTTACTTGTTCGTTTGTGGAGTCCCAGGCTAATCCCTGCAGTACCCCTCATCCTACAGTTGACTATAGGTGGGAATCGTGGCTTCCCTGATACTTTGAAATTATCCATGCCTGCATCAGGTGGATGAGGTACTTGTGTAAGTCCAACACTGTCTCCGGTAGAAATGAGTTTGAAACAGATCTCCAGCAGGTCTTGTCAAACGTCCAGTGTGAAACATATGTCCAGCAGGTCTTGTCAAACGTCCAGTGTGAAACATATGTCCAGCAGGTCTTGTCAAACGTCCAGTTGAAACATATGTCCAGCAGGTCTTGTCAAACGTCCAGTGTGAAACATATGTCCAGCAGGTCTTGTCAAACGTCCAGTGTGAAACATATGTCCAGCAGATCTTGTCAAACGTCCAGTGTGAAACATATGTCAAGTCTTGTCAAACGTCAGTGTGAAACATATGTCCAGCAGGTCTTGTCAAACGTCCAGTGTGAAACATATGTCCAGCAGGTCTTGTCAAACGTCCAGTGTGAAACATATGTCCAGCAGGTCTTGTCAAACGTCCAGTGTGAAACATATGTCCAGCAGGTCTTGTCAAACGTCCAGTGTGAAACATATGTCCAGCAGGTCTTGTCAAACGTCCAGTTTGAAACATATGTCCAGCAGGTCTTGTCAAACGTCCAGTGTGAAACATATGTCCAGCAGTCTTGTCAAACGTCCAGTGTGAAACATATGTCCAGCAGGTCTTGTCAAACGTCCAGTTTGAAACATATGTCCAGCAGGTCTTGTCAAACGTCCAGTGTGAAACATATGTCCAGCAGGTCTTGTCAAACGTCCAGTGTGAAATATATGTCCAGCAGGTCTTGTCAAACGTCAGTGTGAAACATATGTCCAGCAGGTCTTGTCAAACGTCAGTGTGAAACATATGTCAGCAGGTCTTGTCAAACGTCCAGTTCTGGAAGTGCATCTCACCTCCATCTGACCCATACTTGACCTGGACAGGAGGCTGTCTTTTAAAATTCTCTCCTCTCAGTCATTCATTCATTTATTCATCAGCTTTACATTGTGTGCCGTGTGGTCTCGGAAGTTAGCAGATGTGATGTAGCGTGTACGGACTAGTCCGCAGAGTGACACCTCCTTGATGATACTGAAGCTAAATAGTAGATCTGTGATTTCACCAATACAGCACTAGAAAAAACGAAAAAACCTCAAGAGGAACCTCTGGTCGTTGCTTATTATACGCCGTTTTGCATTCCATTACAAAAGATTACAGGGTGACAATGCACAAATCCAGCAAGCAGCGAATAGTGATGAAGATGTTGGTACGCTGCTGGGAACAAAGAACTGATGGCTGAAGAACTAACCTGAAATCCTGACGGTCACTATCTTGTGGCTTGGTGTGTATGAGACACGGTGAGACAAACAGGAACAAAAATTTCAATAGTTTCTTTTCTCTTCTTACTTTTTTTCCGTTTCAAAGACCGGCGGCGGATTCGTTTTGTGATCTGATTTTAGACTGAAGACAGCACTAAAGTAAGACCCAAATCGGAACTGTCGCAGTGTGTGTGTTGTGTGTGTGTGTGTGTGTGTGTGTGTGTGTGTGTGTGTGTGTGTGGTG
>CM065715.1:8804514-8809514 GCA_033310375.1 Conus canariensis
CGGACAGTGGGGAAGTGGGGGGGGGGGGGGGGGGGGGGGGGGCGGGGGAGGTGTGTGTATATGTGTGTGGAAGAGGGGGTGGAATGGCATTACTATTTTTTTTCTGCTTCATCAAATGGCGTACACCCAACAGAAGGTTATTTAGTACAGGAAAGGGCACGCATGGGGAGAGGGAGGGGGGGGGGAGGGGTGGCTAGTAGAAGGGCAGTGGGTGGGGAAGTGGGGAGGTGGGGGGGGGGGGGGGGGCTCGTGAGAGGGAAAGAGGTGCTACATTATCAGCCTACTGGGGACACTATTGTTATATTATTTACTAATAACGTCCCACTTTAGTGATTTGTGTGTTTGGCATGCTCTTCTTTTTTTCTTTATTTTTTTGTTTGTTCTTCTTTTCTTTTTTCTTTTTTTTTTTTTTTTTTTTTTTTTTTGGGG
Source organism: Conus canariensis (assembly GCA_033310375.1). Classification (NCBI taxonomy): domain Eukaryota; kingdom Metazoa; phylum Mollusca; class Gastropoda; order Neogastropoda; family Conidae; genus Conus; species Conus canariensis. The sequence continues at coordinate 8,804,944 of CM065715.1, forward strand.
GGGGGGGCGTTTTCTTAAAAATACTTTCAGATGTTTATTTTGCGGATAAAGACCAGGACAAGAAAAAAAAGAAGAGTAGGAAAAAAGGTAAGGGTTGGAGGGGCCGGGGTAGAAATCGGAGAGAGAGAGAGAGAGAGAGAGAGAGAGAGAGAGAGAGAGAGAGAGAGTAAACTGGATCGGTGTGGAGAGAGAGAGAGAGAGAGAGAGAGAGAGAGAGAGAGAGAGAGAGAGAGAGAGGAGAGAGAGAGAGAGAGATCTCCATCAATTCAGATCTGCTCAGGTCAGCCAGTGTACCCCCTCCAGCCTGCTGAGAGTCAGGAGCCGCGGTTTCCTGGAGGCAGAGGCATGCAGTGGTATCTTGTCTGTGTGCTGTCTGTCTGTGCTGGATCCGGCCGCTGTGCGTCACGTCAGGGGAAGTCACCCACACGATTTAAACGATCAGCTGCAGTTTTTTTCCCCCTTCCAGCTTGGCGGTCAGGTTTTCAAACCCACATTACAAGAAAAAAAAAAAAAGTTTCTTAGTTCCACAAGACAAAGCAGGTTACAGGACAATCTGTTTGTCTGGATTGTCTTGCGGAACTAGAGAATCTTTCTTTTCAAAATTTGCTTCAGTTTCCGTCTTCTGTCATCTCGCTCTCGAACTAACTTTCGAACCCAAGTTCGATCAGACGAAAGAGACAAAAAAAAAAAAAAAACCACAACCAAACAAACAAACAAAATAACAAACAAACAAAAAAACCCACCAAAATTGAAGATGACATACTTCTTTAATATACAATCCCATAAAATAAATATGTCATTACATATTTAAATTATAAAAAGAAGAATGAATACGTAGATAAATGAATACATAATAAATCATTAATAAATGATTTGAAAAAAAAACATCAGAAATGCACGCAGTGACGCCTCCTTGATATAACTGAAACTGAAACTCAGTAATGAACAAAGAGATTCATCAATACCAAAAAGAAATAAATGACATATAACAAACTTATCTTCTTCTACACCAGACAATCACCTTCTAGCGAACAAGACATTTAATGTGAGATGCATGCAAAGAAACAGAGGAATTTTGACTGAGCCAGCACTCTGAAACTCAGAATTAGCTTCAAAAAACCAGCCTACATAGAGTTGAACAGAGATTGAGCATACTCACAGCCTTCGTGAATCAGAACCCTGCTGCAATAGGGAAGAACCATTAACTGCGCATGTGTGTGTGTGTGTGTGTGTGTGTGTGTGTGTGCGTTCGTGCGTGTGTGAGTGTGTGTGTGTGTGCGCGCCGCGCGCGCGCGCGCGCGGCGTGTGTGTGTGTGTGTGTGTGTGTGTGTGTCTTCCACACTCTAACAAGTCTCGTACCGCTTTAACTTCCCGGGGGACGTAGGCTTACCCTCCACCTGGCCTCTACACACAGCAAGGAGACGGTCGCCCCGCATTTTATCTCCATCCTGCCATGTCACCTTAACCCATCCTCCCTGACCGCACTCTCCACTTAACCCTTTCTGTGCCAGTCTGAGAGTATACATTTAGATCACTGGTCCTATCAATGAGGGAACAGTACTATCTTTTGGTAAATGGGTAGTAAATAGGGGAGAGAATGGCTGAGCATCATTCGAAACGATTTCCTTTTACACTTGAAGCCACTGTCTCATTCTTTTATTATCATTCAAGATGAGATGGTTTTTAAAACTGTAAAAAGTTGAATAAGAAACTTATAGAGTAAGCGTCGTTTTCGGTGGCGTTCTTTTGAATCTCTGTCTCCTTTACATATGATTAATAATGCATAGGTGGGGATACGTCATCCGCCGAAAGTTTTGTCTTGTTTGTGATTGGTAGAAAAAGCCGTCGGAATTTAACTGTTAATTTTATTATTATTATTATGAATACTTATCATAATTATCAATTTAACCAAAATGTCATATACGCGCAGTCGGCCCAATCAATATCAAACTTTTTCCTCCAGCAACACTGGCCAACTGACAAAGAAAACAGCACAGAATTCTGGGTTGTGAAGCTGAAAAGAGAAAGTCCGTCATCGAGTCAAACTACTGTTTGTAGATGATTGTTGGCACATCTTGTCGTGATCTCATGAAACAGCTCTAGACTTCCAGAAATTCGAGGACGAGAGTCGTAAAGGCAATAGCAGAAGCAGTCAAAAAAATGTTTCTTCTCGATCTGGTCCAAGAGGTACAAAAACTATTTTTCATGAAGCTGAAATTTCCAGAGTCCCATAGCTAACTCATCGAGATGTTTGTTGCAGGGTGACTTGGTCTTGAGGTTCAGATATGAATCCAGGTAACGGGGAAAAAAAGGGGGGGGGGGGGGTAGGGTGTGTGTGTGGTGGGGGGGGGGGTGGGGGGGGGGGGGGGGGGCTATAGCAGAAGGGTGACCAGAAGGTGTAGCACGGAAGGGCATGCCCCCTTATAGTGTAAGGAGTTTAAAGGTGAAATATTAACACGAGAGATTCCTCCTCTGATGACCTTCAGCTGTCCAGCTCATCAAAGAGTTTCTTCAGAACCAACAGTTTCCCTCAGTTTTCATCAACAGGTCAGAGATTAGCTTCTCAAGGTCTGACCAGCGCGTTGGGCTAACGCGTAGGTCAGACATCTGCTAAGTCGAAGCCATGAGACCCTCTTCTTAATTTAGATTCTTTCACTTAGTCATTAATTCATTTATCCATCAGCTTTAAATTATGTGCAGTGTGGTCTCAAAACTTAGCGGATGTGGTGTAGCGTATATGGACTAGTCCGCACGCAGTGACACCTCCTTGGTGAAACTGAAACTGAAACTGTGCTTCATAGGATTTAAGCGATAAGATTTTTGAAGACAGAGACTAAGACAACATTTGACACTGGGATAGATGGAAACTTTGAACAGCTGGAGTGACTGGGTTAACAGCACACACCAAACCACAAACCAGCGCTACATGAAACGAAGAAGAGACCGAGAAACGTTCCACATTCTTGTGTGTTCGGTTGAGACGTTTCTGACAGAAGACGCCATAGGACCGACCAGCGTGTTCGTATTAACTGTGGGAAGTCTTTGAGCAACAAGAGGGGAAGATGCAGATGCAGGTGAAGGTGTGGTGCCAGTTGCTGGTGCTGGTGTGTCTGGTGAAGGTGATGTGCACGCTATGGTTGGCGTCGGCCGAGTCTTTCAGAGACCAGGAGGAGCTGGATCCTGCGCAGAGGGATGGAAGAGACGGTAGGTTGTGTGGGATGGAGGTGATGGTGGTGGAGGTGGTGGTGGTGGTGGTGGTGGTGGTGGTGGTGTGTGTGTGTGTGTGTGTGTGTGTGTGTGTGTGTGTGTGTGTGTGTGTGTGTGTGTGTGTGTGTGATATTTATAAAGTGGGGCAAACATACGCACACTCTCTACAAATGGGACGGTTTTCTTGTGGCCACATATTTTTCATCGCCTTTTTCTTTTTCTTTTTTTTCCTCATTGATCCAGGAATATTTTCACCATCGTATTAAGTTGAAATAATCTCTCCTCTCTCTCTCTCTCTCTCTCTCTCTCTCTCTCTCTCTCTCTCTCTCTCTCTCTCTCTCTCTCTCTCTCTTGTAAATAAATAAACATATCAAAGATGTGTTGTGATCAAGCCAGTTCACGAGATGTGAGGTAGTATAATGGGAATTTTGTCGTAAGCAAAGATCCAAATGTTACGTGCATTTTTGCAGCAATATTAGACGTCGTCGTCGTCGTCGTCGTCGTGTTTGTTGTTGTTGTTGTTGTTGTTGTTGTGTGTGAAAGAGACAGACAGACAGATAGACAGACTGACTGACTGACGGACAGACATTCACACAGACTGATGCCCTTGAGTGATGTGGTGAGTGACGTGGTGTGATGTGGATGTGGTGTGGAAACCATGCAGAAGAACGAAAGCAAGACGCTGTACTGTGTCACACGATGGCATGGTGCGGTGCGAAAACGATGCGGTGAAACGGATGCGGTGCGGCACAATGTGCATGGAGCGGTGTGGTGTGGTGTGGTGTGGGGTGTGTGGTGTGGTGTGGTGTGGTGTGGTGTGGTGTGGTGTGGTGTGGCTCTTGCGCAGCCGCGTAGAAACTCTACGGAACACTACAAGAGACGGCCAGTGTGGTTTGCAGCGGCGTGGGCTGTGCGGTTATATCGCATGGCACGGTATGGTGTGGTGTATTGTGGAAATCATGCATGTAACTTCAGCTGAGCAGTGGAACTATGTAGCACAGTGCTACGAAAGGGTAGTGTTGTGTAATACAGATATGGCAGCTATTCAGAGAGCGGAGAGATGGTGGTTAGCTGTGGGAGAGTGTGGTGTGATGTGGTGTGGTGTGGTATGATGTGGTGTGGTGTGGTGTGGCATAATGTGGTGTGGTGTTCTCACTGTGGTGTGATGCGACTGGAAATGTATAGGGAACTGAGAGATATGATCAACGACATTGGTGTGGTGTCCCGTGGTGTGGTGTAATGTGGTGTCCTGTAGTGTGGTGTAATGTGGTATGGTGTGGTGTGGTGTAATGTGGTGTCCTGTGGTGCGGTGTAGTGTACCGTGTGTGGTGTAATGTGGTGTGGTGTGGTGTCCTGTGGTGTGG
>CM065715.1:8817014-8819514 GCA_033310375.1 Conus canariensis
ATATACAAACAAACAAGCGTGTGTGTGTGTGTGTGTGTGTGTGTGTGTGTGTGTGTGTGTGTGTGTGTGTGTGTGTGTGTGTGCAGGCTGTGAAATCAACGGGCAGTGTGTGGACGTGGGACACACAGTGACGGACAACTGCCGCACCTTCAACTGTACCATCAAAGAACTCAACGGCCTGAATATCCTCAACATTGACCCCATCAAAATACGTGAGTGGAAGAGCATATGAAGAAGAGAGGAAGGAAGGACGAGAGGTGGGGAGCATCAAGAAACGAAAAGAAAGGGAAAACAAAGGTTAAAAAAAAAAACCAACAACAACAAAAAGATCGAAAAACAGATGCAAAGAGAGATGCAAAAGAAGGAAGTTGGGAAGAAATAAATGGAAAGAAAGGTGAATAGAAAGAAAGAAAGAAAGCAAAAATCATGGGAAGAAACAATATAAAAGAAGAAAAAGAACGGAGAGAAGAGAATATAGAAAATGCGAAAAGAAATTAAAAGGTAATGCAAAGGAAGAAAAGAAAAAATACGAAAGGAGAGAAGAAGCAAAGATGGAAATGGAATTTTAAAGAAGAGGAACGAAGATAGACTGAAAAAAAATAACGAGTGAAAGAGCAAGAAAAAATGAACGAGTGAAAGAGCAAGAAAAAATGAAGATACAAAGGAAAGGAGGAAGGGAAGAATTTAAAAGATTGAAAGAAAGAAATTTCAGATGCTTCCGTCGACAGAAATAATTGTAACTGTCTGAAAAGACAATGCTTCATAACCAAGATTAGAAGAACGATACACCCGAGGGTGCGAGTGGTACCCAGAGAAGCACTGTCCTCAACTGCCGACCAAACCAGCCGGGAGCAATCCTGCACCACCCTTGGAAGCCTGCGCTGTCTTCATGAAGGGTGCTAGCACGCACAGGGCATTAAGACGTCAAGGGACATAATTGCTCCCTGGCAGAAACCCATTGTTTAACGGCTGCTGGTTGTGACACGATATTCAGATTACTTTTAGATAGGTTACGATACGATAGGTTAGATTACATTCAAATTGTACATCGATGTCCTATGTGATTGGTGGTGTGAAAGGAATCCTCATTCTCAGAACAGTCGGAGGAAGAGACTTTCTTGACACTACATTCCTACCTCCAGAAAGACACCATGTTGATTGTGGCATCCGGGATGTTGGAGTATCTAGTCATCTTCCTGTTCTTCTTGTTCTTGTCTTGGTCTTCTTCACCTTCTTCTCCTTCTCCTTCTCCTTCATCCTTTGATCCTTGTTCTAGTTCTTCTTCTTCTTCATTGCTCCTCCTTCTTTTCCTTCTCCTTCTTCTTTTCCTCCTCCTCCTCCTTCTCTTTCTAATCCTCATTCTTCCCTCCCACTTCTTCGCTTCTCCTCTTCCTCCTCCTCCTCCTTCTTCTTGTTCTGTCCGGGGGATCGAGTTCACAACCACCTAACATATAAAATCGATGTGCCTTTCCATAAACACGAAGCTGAAATAACTTAAAATCAGATATCAAATGAGCACAGCCAAACAAAAAGACCCCGAATAAATGAATAACAAACCCTTTCTTTGCAAGCATAAACGGTACTTTGTAGATAATGGCCTGGACTAAGTCGGCACTCCAAGAGATAGAAAACGTACACTGTCCGCTACAAGCTGAATATATAACACGCACACACATTCATTCATACATAACATACATACATGCATGCACACATACATGCATGCATACATATAATACATACATGCATGCATACATACATAAAACAAAATAAAATAACAACAAAAAGAAAGAAAATACCCAACAGCTTGCGTACCTTGATTTGTGTTTTGATTCGTTTCATTTTTATTTTTCATTAATTTTTTTCTTTTGTTTATCTATTTTCTTTCTTTTCTTTTTTCTTTTTTTTTCTTTTTTTTTTTTTTTTTTTTTTTTTTTTTTTCTTTTTCTTTTTTTAATTTAATTTTATTTTATTTTATTTTTTTTTCGGTGGGGGTGTCTTTCAGAGTGCAAAGACACGGACGGAGTGTGTCACGATTCGGGAGCCTTTTTCCCCATTGAGGTCAACCACCAGATCGCGAATTGCACGTGCCACGTACTGGGCTACAACATCGAGTACAGCTGCCCTAGTGTCGGTCAATGAGGAAGCCTTCACTCAACAACACTTCACCCTCTCCCCCACCTTCCCCCTCCCTCATTTTAATAACCACTCCCCCTCCCTCCCTCCCCCCCATTCCCCTTTTCCCCTCCCTCTGGCGTTCTCCCTCCCCCCCCCCCCCCCCCCCCCACCTCCATCCGCTCTTCTCTTTTTATCCCTGTCGCTTGTTCGTATGTGCGTGTACGTTTATGGGATGTAAGAAACAGCCTCCGATGTTCAAAAGAACCTTTTTGATTGCTGGTTGGTTTGGAAACCTTTCTAACAAGCTGTAACCCCAAACCAGGAGATGTTTGTATCTGATCGTTTGTTTGTCCGTTTGTTTGTTTTGCTAGTATCAGCAGGCGAG
>CM065715.1:8822014-8824514 GCA_033310375.1 Conus canariensis
AATAAATCTTAAACAAGTGTTAGCGAACCACCAAGAGAAATGTGGACAAACGAGTCACAAGACAAAACACGACGCGTTTCGACCTCTTAGGTCTTCTTCAGGCAAGACACAAACAAATAGTACAACGAAAATGAACGAATTTGTCACTTAGCTTTCTTCAGCGCAAGGTTGGCAGTGATTGAAAACGAGGCTGTTAGCTGGTACTCTCGAAAGAAAACCCCTTGAAGGGGGCTTCTCTTCTGAGGACTCTCTGCTGCCACGCTCTCCACGAGTTTCTTTCTGCTGTTACTCTCGAAAGAAAACAAATGTCAACTTACTGAATTATTCATGTGGCGGCCAAGGGTTTCCAACATCTATTTTTCATGTTCTTTCATCAAATCAAGTTATGTGAAGATATAGTCGTTTCTAGTACGCACTCCAAATCAGTTGGTCTTGTTTCATAATCATTATTATTATTTTGGCGGTCGGGGTCATGATATTGTGCCATAAATGTTAAGCAGATGTCAACTCGTGTGAATGTAGGTCAGTATATGGGTAAAAAAAAAAGGTGCTGACAGCCGGAAGAAAGTAATTTGTTTAATTATCATCAATCTTACCGGTAGGGGAGGGAACTCTGTGTGTGTGTGTGTGTGTGTGTGTGTGTGTGTGTGTGTGTGTGTGTGTGTGTGTGTGTGTGTGTGTGTGTTGTTGCGTTCGTACTTCTGTTTAACGTCTGTTCACTTTGAGTGATATTAGACGTGAATGAAAGAAGAGAGGACTGACTGAATGACTGATTAAATGAATTAGCCTATGTGTTGTGTAAGCATGAATGTAGGTCTTTGTATGTGAGTGTGTACGTGTATGTATCTGTATATGTGTCTAAACTGAACAATAAACAGATCAATAATCTTAAATACAACAATTAGTGGGAAAAAAAACCCTAACTTATAGCAAGAAAACAAAAATATTTCACTATCTTAAACAAAATGAGTTAGCTCATAACTATCTAACTAACAACCCCAATCGGTCTATGTATTAAGTATTCAGCAATTTCGATCAGCAGAGAATGATTCGAAAGTAGGTCTTGCAAGTTTTTTTCAGAACAAGTATTGGATCGTAATGATGTTGGTAAGAAAGTAATCAACTTGTGACAATTGAACAAAATGTGGTTCAGTGTTATCTCTTTACCACAAATACAATTAGTAGTTTTACTAAACTTTGATTTCAAAGCATTTAGCTTTAATCGAATTATAAGGGAAGATATTTGTCTAGAATAATAAACTGGAAGATCAGGCATTTTTCTTAATACAAGGTCTATTGGAAAAGCTTCCCATTGGTTGGATGAAATCTCGGTAGACGTATCAACATTTGTTTGAGCTCTCTTCCGTACAGTCGATTCAAGGGTACGATAACATTCTACTACTGACGGTTTTATTTTCAACTCAGAAAATGACCCTGCTTTTTTAGCACCTTTTTTTCGCAGCCCTATCTAGCCAGTTCTTTCCAAGTATACCAGTATGCGAAGGAATCCAGCAAAATTCTATTATAATGCCTTTAGACACCAGACAGTATAAAAGATATTTAATTTCAAACACAAGGTCGGGTCGTGTCGATATATTAGAGGAGTCAAGGGCAAGTAGGACTGATTTTGAATCTACAAAGAAAACTATCTGAGCGATGTTAATGGGAAGATCTGTTAGAAATTCCATTGCCATCGTAATAGCTACTAATTCGGCTGTGAATATAGATAAATTGCTACCCAGAAAGAACGATCTTTGAGTTTTAAGGGAAGGAATAACAAATGCTGCACCAACATTTCCATCATCTAAAACGGAACCATCAGTAAAAACCATCAGTGTGTGTGTGTGTGTGTGTGTGTGGTGTGTTGTGTGTGTGTTGTGTGTGTGTGTTGTGTGTGTGTGTGTGTGGAAAGAGAGAGAGATGGGATTATTGATCACTGCATGATTATGCTTACAATCGATTATACATAATCCTCGTTCTGTTCCTTCACACACACACACACACACACACACACACACACACACACACCACACACCACACACACACACACACATACACACACACACACACACACACACACACACACACACGCACGCACGCACGCACCACACACACATACCACACACACACCACGCACGCCACGCACGCACGCACACACACACACACACACACACACGCACGCACGCACGCACGCACGCACACGCACACCACACACACACACACACACACACACACACACACACACACACACACACGAAGCCTTTCAATGTTAAAAGTGTCAATTCTAACGACAATAACATGTCGATTTAAAGATATTTTATTTCCGACGTCGCATACAGACTGACACACACACATGACATCGAGCCTCAGCAAGTTAGTCGACGGTTACGGCATGCTCAGTCACAGCAGGCGGAACATGTACACACATATGCACTATCAGCAGTTGTCAACCAAGTCACAGTTACCCAACACTATGGAGTAGAGAGACTAGCTATTGGCT
>CM065715.1:8837014-8844514 GCA_033310375.1 Conus canariensis
GTTTTGTTTGAACTAGAAAGAGCGCGTGCACGTAGCGTCAACATACGAGTGTATTTTGTCTTTACATGCGTCGTAGGTGCATGTGTCTGCACATGTCATGCTTATGTACACTGATGCATGCATATGCGCGAGCGCGTGCGTGTGCAAGCATGCATACGCGTGTAATTCTTCGGTGTACTGGTACAGGGTCCCTATACCGTGGCATGACAAAAAGGAGGCACGATAATATTAATCGTGCCAGCCGATCAATATCAATTAACCGAGCGCCGCTTGTGACGACAAACGAAACAGCTGCCTCTTCGGCTCATGTGCTAAAAGATAATTGCCCTTCGTTCATCTTCGGCTTATCAATGAAGGATCGATACAACATATTTTGAGCAGGTCAGCCGTTCAGTATTGATCAAAGGTGACCTTGTAGGCATTAACATATACTGACAGACAGGTCATCATCTTTCTTAAATGTTAGATTAATGAACAGACACACATGAAGATACGATTTGAATGCGCTAAAGTGACAGCTTGTATCAAAAACCTAATGCAAAGTTATGGAACATGTCACATACAACCCCACTGTACATATTCCATGACAATAATCGAATGCAAATCATATAGCCAGCTTTTTTATGTCATGTATTGCGCAAATAACGTATCAATGTTGCACACACTACACAGCAAGGTAATGGGGTGATAGTGTATGCATTTTTTGCATAAGGTCTTTTTTTCTTTCTTTTTTTTTTTTCAAGAAGTTTGATATATATGGGAACCATTTTTCTGGTAATTTGCATAATTCTTCTCACTTAAGTACACATATTACTCTGTTTTCATATGTATCAGCCGGCTTCTTTAAAACATATTTAGGTTACGTTTCGTTTTTATGATTCTACATTCATAAATGAAATATTTACCCATGAATGATAAAGTCTAACATACTGTCCTTTTTTTTTTTTAATCAGTAATGCCAGATGTGATCTCCAAAAAGAAGAACAATATTTTACGCTGTGAACGTTTGATTTTCAAAATGTTTTCAACTACTTTCCAAAATGTTCGTGTAGACCAAAATGCTCACAAGTAGCGATTGGCATATTCTTCCCAGTGCAGAACGACATTTGTCGCTTTCAATGACTTGCATTCTTTCAAAAACCTTTATGAGGATTCTAGGACACATCTCAAACTGAATCCATTTCATTTCAAGTCTTTGATTTCTTAAATGTTTTAATACCTTTGTTTAATATATATATATATATATATATATATATATATATACATATGTGTGTGTGTGTGTGTGTGTGTGGTGTGTGTGTGTGTGTGTGTGTGTGTATGTGTGTGTGTGTGTGTGTGTGTGTGTGTGTGTGTGTGTGTGTGTTGAGAGAGAGAGAGAGAGGAGAGAGAGAGAGAGAGAGAGAGAGAGAGAGAGAGAGAAACTCTTATCTTTGTTCACAATATCAAAACAGACACATGTTCGTTTATATAAAGTACAGTTAGTTTTGTAGTCCTACAGTTCTTTTATAACTAATGCTATTGCTCAGTTGTACTATTGTCATTACTTTTATTTTCCTTTTTTTCTTTCTTTTTCTCTTTTTTTTCACACTGTTTCACTAATCACACGCAGCTGACAATTAAGAAGATTAAACTCAGTCCCTGAATCTCTGACAGAGTTAGGTGATTTATGAAATTACCACTGGAGGCAAATGAACGTGTGCCTAAAAATACTTGGTTCTGCATCTATTTCTTATTTCAAAAATGTTTATCTTAAAATCTTTGGAAAAGATGTTTTGTTGTTGGAGGTTAAGTGGCTGGGTGATTTCTTTTGTTTGAATTTACGGAACATAATATGATATGCATGTAAAACTTCATTGCAAACTAAGTTTATTTTGCTGTCTGCAAACATGTGTTGTCCATCTGCATTGAAGACACCGATTTCGGGGAACAAGTTTGTAGTACTCTTTTCCATTGGTTTTGTGTGTGCCTTTCTCCATTCATTCCATCTTTAGGGGGAAAATGACATGTCCCTTAATGTGACGTATGACTATTTCACTTTTCCGTATATTTTCATGAATATTTTCTGTAAATTTTATCTCTTTTTTTTCGTTGTTTCAAACAGACTTGAAGCTTGTTCTGTAAAATAGGTAACTGGGATCGAGGAGAATTGGGTAGGATGGTCCATAGGTACTCTAACTTTGTAAGCACTAATTACTATCCTGCCTGATCGCGTTATCACTCTCTTTACTCACATTTTGAATTGATTTCTGAATTATCAGTATTTATCAGATATAATGATTTCTGTCATATCTGATAGACTATCTGTAGTCCACAGCCTCGTGATTTTTTTTTTTTTTTTTTTTTTGGGGGGGGGGGGGGGGGGGGGGGGGTATTTTAAGGGATCCGATTACATTTTATAGTGGATTAAATGTAGTTTTGTAGATTTTTTTGAATATCCTGATACCTATTTTCACCATATTTTGATAGAAATATGTATGTTTCTTCAAATTCGTAAAAGTTTATAAACAACTTTTCATGTGATTTAACTCATCTCCTTCAAATATAAAGATGGTTTTGTTTACTTCTTGATTCATTCTAACTTTTGTATTTTGTGTGTGTGTGTGTGTGTGTGTGTGTGTGTGTGTGTGTGTGTGTGTGTGTGTGTGTGTGTGTGTGTTGTGTGTTTCATATCTTGAACTTTGCTCTTTTGGTCTTACTACTTCAGCACACAATGAACAGACAAGGGTATATACGATCTCCTTGTCAACAGCGTCTTCCAATAGAAAACAAAGAAGACATTTTCTCATCCACTATTATACAGGACATAATCTTTTCATGAAAACATCAGTTCCCCATTTGATTACTTTTTCAAACCCGAACGCATGTAATACGCGACTCATATATGACCAGATAAATGAATCGAAAGCTTCCTTAAAATCAACGTAACTAATAACCTATGCAAGCTATTCATATCTAAAAATGAATCAAGCAATACACCGTATGTAAAGTATAGCTCATGTCTATTGGGATAAAACCTGACTGGTGTCATTTGATAGTTTTGGTAAAAGAGTTTTTATTCCGTTTGCAAAGCAGGCTGAGGATATTTCATTTAGAAGCGAAACATGTCTCCAGTTCTTCAAATATTCTCTCCTTCCGGTAGACAAATTGCTATTTATGTAGCTTCTTATTACGTTACAGACATTTCACGTTTGTTGTATCCATTCGTTCAAATAACGGACGCTATATCTTTTACAGACTCGCAAAAATGCTGCAGAAAACATTTGTCTGTGTGTTTGTTAGTTTAGGATTGTGGCTACTTCTGGTAAAATGACTGACCCCTGCTGCTGGCCGCATTCTGTTCAATTCAGTATTGGTAGAATATTTAGATAGTTTGCACCCTCTCTCTCTCTCTCTCTCTCTCTCTCTCTCTCTCTCTCCTCTCTCTCTCTCTCTCTCTCTCTGTACTTTATTTTCCATATAGGTGTTTTTATTACGTCTTTTTTTTTCAACGTACCAGCTCTTTTCAGTTCTTCCTCGGCCATTGACCAGCTTCCAGCATCCATTTGTTTAAAAAGGGCAGATTATCTTCAGTCACTGGTTGTTTAAAAAGGGCAGATTATCTTCAGTCTCTGGTTGTTTAAAAAGGGCAGGTTATCTTCAGCCTCTGGTCTAATACGCCAAGGAGAATTCCACATTTAGGCGACTGGCGCTGTTTGAAAAAAAAAATCACGTGTTTAGCTCAAACCTTGCGCACCACAAAGTAGACTATAGTCTGATGATGAGTTAGGCCTGGCTAGGTAATCAATCAGTCAACAGGAATCAGCTTGCCAGTAAGATTGCTTCACTTATTTGGTTGGTTAAATGGTTGGTTGGCTGATTGACTATGGTGTAATGATGAGCTCGGCCTGGTTATTTAAGGCAGCCAACGGGTTTCAGCTAGTCAGTAGACTGCTCACTTGTTCGGCGGGTTGGATGGTTGCTTGGCTAACTGCTTGGTTGACTAATAAATTGCGTGGTTAGTTCACATTTACTTTTATGTTGACCTTCGTTGTTTAGCCATTCGTGTTAGCTCGTTTATTAACCCATTTATCTGGAGAGAGAGAGAGAGAGAGAGAGGAGAGAGAGAGAGAGAGAGAGAGAGATTCATATTTTAGCTCGTTTATCAGTCCATTCATCCGTACAGGAAGAGAGAAGAAGAAGAAGAAGAAGAAAGAAGAAGAAGAGAGAGAGAGAGAGAGAGAGAGAGAGAGAGAGAGAGAGAGAGAGAGAGATAGAGAGACAGACAGACAGACAGACAGACAGACAGACAGACAGACAGACTGACAGACAGACAGACTCCGAGATAGAGAAAGACGAAGACAGACACACAAACAAAACAGCAGCGCTCGCCTTCATTGTCAAAAGACAAGGCAAGCCAACCAGCTCGGGTTAAGTGCGAGCAGTTGGGCCTGACGGGCGTTAATCCTATCGGTGGTGGGTATCAATCATAGCTTAGTGGCCAGTCTCTCCGCTAAGCCGCCGCTTAATCCTTCACAGTTGGCTGGGATTAGTTCAAAGGCACACAGGGACAGCGATTTGCCGCTGCACACAGGATGTGGGGTGTGTTCAGTTCAGTGCTACAGCTGTCTACACATTTTTTTTTCATTTGGTTTTTAATCTTGTGGAACTGGTTTTTTTTTTTCTGCTACAATTTTCGGTCTTTCCCTCTTTTCCTACCTTTTTGTTTCTGTATAGTCCCCCCCCCCCCCCCCCCCCCCCCCCCCTGCTGTGTTCCTTGTTTTCACGTATTTTTCTTACATTTTCTCTGACCTCTTCCAAATCTTCTCTGGGTTTTTTTTTTTTTTTTTTTTTTTTTTTTTTTAGCCTGTCCTTTCCAAGTTTCCGAGTTTCCCCCTTTTGTTTCCCATTTTTCTCCGTAACGTTTTTTTTTTTTTTCTCCAATTTTTCTTACTTTTTGCTTACTCTTCCTCGACTTTCTCTTCTGCCTTTTTCTCTTTTTCTTATGCTGTTATTCAAAGTTTCTCCTTACATGTTCGATCCTTACCTTTTCTTGATCGAATTTTCTGTTCTTTTCCCCTGTTTTTCCCTTTTCCTGTTTTCGCCTCTTTCTCTGCTTTTTCTTTTCATTTTTTTCCCTGTGTCTTGTCTTATTTTTGTTTTAATTTTTTTCCTCTGTTCACACTTGTTTCCTGTGGTTTGTCTTCTTATTGCACCTTTTCTTCCTTTTCTTTCTCTGTCTCTTCTTTTTCTCTCTCCTTTCTTTTCTACCCACGGTAATTTAGGCTACTCATGCCCGGCTTGCAAATGGTTGGCTGTGTTGTTGCGGACGGACTTATTTTTGGTTTTGAGTTGTGAAGAGGTTTCAGTAATATGGGCATTACCATTTCTGATTTCTGATCCCCTTTTTGGTCTAAAGATCTTTATTCTTTCGTATACAATATCCTGAATGTAAACACATTTATGCAATTATTGCTTCTCCGTGTCGCATTTCCTCCATTTCTGCATTCTAACTTCAGTCACTTTCTTCGGTGAACAGAAAAGATGAAGCGAAATATTTGAAGGGACTTCAGTTTTCACACCTTTCTTAAGACTTACCTGAATTATTTTCTTTCCTTCTTTTTTTTTTTTTTTATCGTTATCCAACTTTTCCCAGTGCTACCCATGCATTTCCTCAACTTTTTCTTTCAATTTCCACCATTTCCCCCTTTTTTTCTTACGTTTCCCCCGACTTTTTTTCTAACCCCCCCCCCCCCCCCCCCCCCCCCGGTCTTCATAATATAAGTTGAGGTAGGCTGAACAATGCATGCAGAAAAAGTAGTCACATGTAGTCGACTTTATTATTGACTGAATACAGTTCAGTCGCTAACACCCATACTGATCAGTGCACGTTCTAAGATTGGTCATTCTGAATCTCGTTGAAATCTCGTTCTGAGCTGTTGGCAGAGTGATGAAGGTCATGCTGACAGTCACCTCAACCGTGTTCAAGATGGAGTCCCATTTTCATTTCGCGATACATTCGTTTTCCAGAGTGCTGTGTGGTTCCTGAGGTGGGTGGAGTGTAAACTCAAGAAACAATCACAGTGCGTATGTTACATCTCTTATTTCAAGAGCTCATTGCCGATTCGTGTGAGAACTGACAGTTTTAGAGCACTGAACGAAGTTTTGTTGTTGTCATCACCGAAGGAACCATGACTTGGATTCAGGAGTTCTAGGACACATCTCCTGCAAGCTGTATGCATGTTGGAACTGTGATTGCACACGAGGATGGACGCAAAGGCTCTGTGATCTGTTTCTAGGATAGATATTCACTAACGGGGGCAGAATGGCGACGGGTGTGACGTGCAGTGTAGTGCAGTTAGCCCACCACCCTCCTCCTGTCCATATTCCTCTGGACAGAGTAGCCCTCCCCACCCCCATCCCCAGCCACCACGTGAACCGCAAACCCCAGAAGGAGAGTCATGGCGGCTTCCGCTGGCACCGTCCTGCCTTCCAGCCCTTCCAGCTGAAGCCCTGGGCCAGAGACCTGGAGACGGAGGTGGAGATGAGGGAGTCTCTGGCGGTCATAGGCCCCAACAACAGGGTCACCGTGCCACGCATGCACCACCGCTCCTTCACCGCTCCTCCGGTCACCGTGTCTTCGCTGGACACGCGCCGGGACAAAAAGGGGGACATCTCCAAGACGACGCAGTCCAGCCCCACCCTCCGTGAGCTGTTGACGCCCGCCACCAAGCGCAGCGTGGCCACGTTCCCTGCCCGGCCCCCCATCTCCAAAGGCAAGCAGGTCCCCGGCCGCTTTTTCCCCAAGCCGTCCCTGACAGAGGAGCAGAAGATACAGCTGGAGAACTTCAGGCGGTTGAAGCCCAGAAAGGCGTTCAGCCTGAACTCGGCGTCTCCATCCCATACTGCGGACCTCTCCAATCGTGTCAACGTCTTCGATTCCTCGGCATCCGTGTCCCGCATGGACCGTCAGCACAGCCCGTCCTTCAACCAGCGCATCGCCATGACGCGGCAACAGCTGCAGAAGGAACGTCCAGAACTGCGCTCCGAGGTCTTCGCCATCTGCTTCAAGCAGGACCTGGACAGCAAGACCTACGATCCGCACAGCGAGCTGCACTCCGATTACTACAGCATCAAGCGTCTTAAGATGCCTGCAGCACGCCTGGGTCGATCCAGCAAAAACGACAACGACAACTTCGCCGTGGTTCTTCGCGGGCACCGCAAGCACCTACACAAGAAGCTGCTGCTGACCGCCGAGTCCACGGAGTCCCTGGTGGAGTCCCTGGATCGACCAGTGCGCAGCGCCTTCAGCGTGGCGAGGAGGTCCCTGCATGAAGACAGGGAGTCCCCGCGCAAGGTCATCGACATCGAGACGCCCAAAGCGGATAGGGAGTCGGAGGACCAGTCTGAGGTCAGTGGCGGGGAGCAGGAAGAGCCCGACAACACACTGGCTCCGCTCAACTCCCCCACAGACCACAAGGACGCCTTCCCAGCGCTAGTGTAGCTGGTTTGTTTGGGCCTGTG
>CM065715.1:8849514-8862014 GCA_033310375.1 Conus canariensis
ATGGACAGTAACTGTAGCAGCAAGGACTTGACACTGTGCTGGGTGTAAAGAGGTTTAAAAAGCAACAACAACAACAAACGGATCACAGGGGCACTGAAGGGACATGGCACGATGGAAGGCAGTACCCACTCCTCTCATTCCTCTGCCTAAACACACCCTGAACTGAGTCAGGTACCCACTGACTGCTGGGTGGACACAGAGGTGTTTCAAACCATAGGCAGCCAACCCCACAATAGGTCTGAACTCATAACCGTCCGCTCAGCAGCCAAACACTGACCACCGAACCGTAGGCCTGCAGAGCAAGGGTCTGAGCCTTTGGTGGAAGACCTGACAGTGGTGAGAGTGAACCACTACAGCTGTTTAGTATTAACAATGACAATCCCTGTGTTCATGCCCCTACACACTGGGGGGTGCCTTTCTCCACTTCTGCACAGCAGTCTGAATCCATGGCCTTGCAATTGCTGTCATGAATAGGGAACACTGCAAGCGGCGTCCTGTGAGAGCTGGACCACCATCAACATGACTGAACTCCTCTGGAGAGAATCAGCAGCCATGCAGTGTCTGCTGTGCTGGGTGACCTGATGGCGCTGACATCTCAGGCAGAGCTGAGGTGGTGTGGCTGTGCCAAGGGAAGAGTTCAGTGCATGCCACGACAGGCGTTCCCAATGAGAAGGCACTGGAGGAGAGGCAGTAACCCTCCCCTGTCCCACCCCTCCCTCATCCACCTCCCTCGACTCCCCGTCCCTGTCCTACTTCCTCACCCATTTTGATCATTAGCTTGTTTAATAAACTGCATTACTGGGGAACAGTGATGGACGACGATCAGTGGGTGTGATAACAACAGGAATAAAAACATAAAATTCAGAAAGAAAAAAACAAAAATAAACCAACAAACAAAAACAAAAAACTTAAATGGAATGACATGTGTTGGCAGCTTTGAATGTGAAAAAAAAAAATGGGAGTGAGAGTGAACTTAATGAAAACCTGAACTCTCCAAGAAGAAGCAAACCCACAAATTATGCTAAACAATGGCATGGTTTCTTCAGAACCTTTGATGCTGATTTGTCACAGTCTTACTGATTTTATACATTACATTATCACTTGCTGTAAAAACGTTAGTGTAGGTATACATTCCCATTTACTGATTTAGTTTTTTTTTTTTTCTGTACAATGCATTCAGCAGTTCTTCCTTGATCAGTCAATGTACATGTTTTAATTCATGTGTGTACATATTTATAGTGTTTAGAGGAGATGGAGAAAAAAAAAAAGCCAATCCTGCTTCTGAAACTTAAACAAGGTTAAACACAGTCTTTTACCTTTTCACACAGGAAAGTTTCGCTGAAGCGAAGCTTTCGGCCTCCATCCAGAGGCCTTCGTCAGCACCGAATGTCTCGCTGAGTGAGTTGGGTTCGGTGCCCCTGATCTCGAGATGAACTCAAGTCACATGACCAAACAAGGGAAGTGTAGGCTATGTCGCCCCGGTCTCGGTGAAAAGGTAAAAGACTGTTTAATCATGTCATCACCCAGGATTAAAACTACCTCTACAGCTTAAACAAGGTTATCCAAAATTCTTGTGCCCCCTATGTTTTGCACGCCATATTTGATGCAGCAGACTAAAAATGACAAACTACAAATTCTGTGAAAAGCAGTTCCAGTTTCCTTCAGGAGGCGCCACAACATACAGACTGTCAATGAATGCTACACAACATACTGACTGTCAATGAATGCTACACAACATACAGACTGTCATGATGTCTTCACAACATATGACTGCAATGAATGCTACACAAATACTTTACTGTCAATAAATGCTACACAACATACAGACTGTCAATGAATGCTACACAACATAGTGACTGTCAATGAATGCTACACAACATACTGACTGTCAATGAATGCTACACAACATACAGACTGTCAATGAATGCTACACAACATACAGACTGTCAATAAATGCTGCACTACATACAGACTGTCAATGAATGCTACACAACATAGTGACTGTCAATGAATGCTACACAACATAGTGACTGTCAATGAATGCTACACAACATACAGACTGTCAATGAATGCTACACTACATAGTGACTGTCAATGAATGCTACACACATACGATGTCAATGAATGCTACACAACATACAGACTGTCAATGAATGCTACATAACATATGACTGTCAATGAATGCTACACAACATACAGACTGTCAATGAATGCTACACAACATACTGACTGTCAATGAATGCTACAAACATACAGACTGTCAATGAATGCTACACTACATACAGGACTGTCAATGAATGCTACACTACACACAGACTGTCATCATGAATGCAGCACAACATACAGACTGTCAATGAATGCTACACAACATACTGACTGTCAATGAATGCTACAAACATACAGACTGTCAATGAATGCTACACAACATACAGACTGTCAATGAATGCTACACACATACAGACTAGTCAATGAATGCTACACAACATACTGACTGTCATGATATGCTACACAACATACTGACTGTCAATGAATGCTACACAACATACAGACTGTCAATGAATGCTGCACAACATACTGACTGTCAATATATGCTACACAACATACTGACTGTCAATGAATGCTACACAACATACTGACTGTCAATGATATGCTACACAACATACAGACTGTCAATGAATGCTACACAATATAATGACAGTCAATGAATGCTACACAACATACTGACTGTCAATCATATGCTACACAACATACTGACTGTCAATCAATGCTACACAACATACTGACTGTCAATAAATGCTACACAACATCTGCTACGTCGTGAGCCACAGTGCGCAGCAATTACAACTACATTCATCAACAAATTACTTAATAAATACGGAAATTGTCGACACCACAGCACACGTCCAAACAGAAAAAGGCAAGGCAGGATTGCTCTGCATAAGCTGGCTGTTACTAGCAATATAAAAAGACGTCACACCTCGGGATATGGGAGAAAAAAAATGCTACAAGTACAAAGTACCCTTTAACTCAGAATAAATGGATTAAAACAAACTAAACACCAAATGCAATCTAGAAATCAAAGTGAACACCACTTCACAATCTGAACAAGATATTCAGTATGTTGCCATGGTAATATCCTTACCATTTTTGAAACACAGTTATTCTTCTACAGAAGCGAAATGAATTTTTCAGTAAAGACATGAAATATGTAACAGACCTGTGAAAGAACCTGAGTACAATTTTCTGAGCCTTATCTGGACCACAAATCAGTGTCACAGAAAGACAATGTATTAGTACAGGGAAGATGCACTCTTAATTTTTCAGACTACGCAAAGCTTTGGAATATTGGGCACAAATCTTGATTTCAAAGAAAAAAAACCCAACTTTATCCATAAAGAAAGGTGCTTAAAAGATAAGATGCGTCAGTTTTTCTGCATTCAGAACGGCAGCTTGCAACGATATATGCATGCCTAATATTGTGAATATCTAAATGATGAAAAACTGATGCAGAACAGCAGCTTGCAACGATATATGCATGCCTAATATTGTGAATATCTAAATGATGAAAAATTCATGCAGAACAGCAGCTTGCAACGATATATGCATGCCTAATATTGTGAATATCTAAATGATGAAAAATTGACTCATACTTGAACACAAAGAGCTGAAACACATGGCAGGTGTGCTGGATGAACGTACATACTGGATGAAAAAGTGATTTAGTCATACACAACGCAATTCTGGACACAAGATACTGTTACACAATCTGAGAGAAAATAAACGCCTTGTGCTCTGGAAATTAGGATGGAAGAAGACATCATAAAAACTATGAGCAATATGAGCCAGGAATAAGGACAAGGAGAGAACAACAACAAAAGGGAAGACACCTAGTCCGGAGTCTGTCATGCCAGCTGTAAAATGTTAATAAACTCCAAGACCATTTTCAGCCATCTTCAACCAAGCAGCTGGAGCGAAGAAAACACAAACTAAATGATACATTTTGTAGGTACTTCTCCGCCCCACCTTTTTCGCCCTTTTTGTTCCAAAGAGACTCAAAAGAGAAGGATTTCCTACAAAATCCAGAGGGGACTCGGCTTCTTTGCAACTCCTCTTTAGGGTACAGCGTGTAACGATGCACAGCAAAACAATAACAGTTTTATTCAAAAAAGATCGATCAGGTTTACTATTGTTTGCTGCTGTCTGGATTTCTTTCTGTTTTTTCAATCTCCAACACACACAAAAATACAACTCTCTATGAAACTGGTAAACCTCAAATATCAATCAATAGCTGGCAACAACATCAGCAACAGAATGTACAGTGGACTTGGGGGTTATAGTGATTTTAAACTGGAAGTCCAGAATATTTTCCTTTTCTTCTTTATCTTGCATATCAAATCAGGATGATGATCAGCAAGATACATGAGTTTCCAGTCACTATTCTGGTGGAAGAATACATGATGAACATCTTGCAAGCAGGAACTGGATATCTAGATCTGATTAGCTTTCAAATCATATACACTGAAGAGGCAGCACAGAGGAGCAATACAAATATTTTAGATTAAGACAAAAGGCAAACAGATGCATCATGAATTTTAAGTTTCGAGCCCATGAATGTTCAGACAGATGCCAATGAAGAACTAACAGTTATGAGCAGAATTGTAAGTGCAGTAACAAATGTACCTGTAGTCAGGTAAAGAAAAGATGTGATTTTGGAAACCTGGATAAAAACTACGTTATACAAAAAAAAGTAAAAATCCTGACTAATCAGTGGTTGTACAGGGAAATGGCTGCAGAAAGAAATACAAAATGGAAGACTGCTTTCACTGTTCTTCTGATCTGAAATATGTACATATCACTGAACGAAAGTGAATGGGATGGACAACAGATGTCACAATTATGTTTTTAAAACACTCAAAAACATAGGTGACCACCCAAGTAACAGGGACAAAACTACAAGAAAACGATAAACTCTGAATAACATTTGTTCCTTTAGGCATATGGTAACATTATGGTAAAAATCAATCCCTGTTTTTGTTCTGAGCCACTGACATGTAAGGATACAAAAACATATATGTGCAACAAAACTATGAATTTGGGCACCACAATACCCACACACCACGTCCATTTCAACTTAAGTGTTCATTTTGATCATGAAATGAAAGCCATGTGGGGAAAACATTGAAGAAAACTGAAGGTAATGCACATTTCTTCGAAAATGAGAAATTTCATGTTGTAATGTTTGGCTACCACATGAACCAGTAGCAGTGGAAAATTGCTATATTTGGATTTCAAAATGCTCTAAAGCTAATATTTGATCAGGTAAAAGCTTAAAACTCCATATAATTATGCAAGGTTGATTTGATCCACATTAAAGTCATCTTAACACGGTTCAACCATGTTGAACTATCAAGTTCAGTGCCACAGAATAAAAGAGAGAGTATAAATAGCTCTCACAAAAATATGAACACAAACCTGCAGATCTTTTCTGCTTAAAACAGCGATAACAAAAAATGAGATTCAATTAAAGCAAGGAAAAATAATCAATGTTTCATTAAGGATAGAGATGGAAAAAAAAAATCAACAAACTTCCCACTCATGACAGCTCTAGGTAATATTCACCACTACTTCAATCTGCTCTCCTGCAACAAAAATGGAGAGTAAAATGCCGACACTTCAGCATAGAACATCCACTCTCAACATCAGGTCAGAAAACCAGGTGGACTGATTGTGAGTAGTTTGCCAATCTTGAGGCAGACACAATGCCTAACCCATCCTCCATGCCCCAAGATGGAGTCATGGCCTGATGGGTGAAGACCTTTTGTTCCTCTCCTATCCGCTGGACCTACATGATAATGTTGCTGGTGGTCTTTCTGTCAGGACCGTGCACTGAGATCCACGAACAAAATGTTAAAGAAGCAATGGCAATCATAGGGCAGCCTGTGGCAACATTTTGCAGAGAAGTCCACTGAAAAGAACATTTTAATCCAATTAAAAAAAAGAAAAAAAAGATTAGCATATGGCGCCGAACTGTGGTGATGTGCTCTCCCCTTACAACATCGCCATGATTTTCAAAGAGGTGAATTTATAGTGATGGGGAAACTGACGCAATACCACAACACTGCTCCCCCCCCCCCTTCTCCCCATCCCTTCTGCCATACACGGTCCCCCCTCCTTCCAACCCCCACCCCAAACACCCTTTACACTCCCCCACCCCCACCCCGCGCCTACTCATCAGTGTTTACTCATCAGGATCAAGAGTACAGGGACGTCGGAATTCTTGACCTCTTTCATGGATCCATTTGTTGGACACCCACTTGACGCCAACCAGCACAGGACAGGCTGCATGGCGTGTCCGCAGTATGCCATCGCCATTTTTGTACAGGTTGTACCAGAAGGCTGCAGAACCCTGTGGACAAGGAAGGGAGGTAACTCTCTTTTTCAAGAAACAAAAAAACAAATTTTTTTTTTTCCACTTAATTCAGAATTTCGGAAATGACTTGTAAATTAGGGAAACCAGAAATATTCAGGAAGGGCAGTAATGCCTTAGCACTGCAAACTTACAAGCTGGGATTTTTCTTTTTTTTTTTTTTTTTTTTTTGCCTTGTGTTGCCCTAAAGCAGGCTCCTACTCTGTGTGCTATGATGGGCTTGCAGGCAAGACTGAAGATGCTCAGTCAGACATCATCCCTTTCATGGATGTTTCTCTGACTGTGTTCTCCGCATTTCCTGGCCAACACAGCTTGTCTCATCTCTCAAGGCCTGATTGATGCCAAGGCATTTTATGAAAGACAAGTGTCACACACAGCTTGGACAAGTGGTTTCTGACCAGACTGGCATTCCATAGTATGATCCTCATCATTCTCAATGTTGATTCTCAACTGATAAGCATAACAAAAGGTGCGTGTCCCTTCGTCAGTCCTTTGTGCTGCTCTCAGGATGACCTCGGTTTTGATGTCCTCTCCAGGTGCATGCCCACAGTCAGATTATGTCCAAGTGAGTGATTATGTCAAAGTTTTAAGCATTACTGGAGGGATGTGCTGGCATCTTCCAGAGAGGGAAGCTTACTCATATGCTGCCTCTGTGACTAAGCGATTACTATTGTCAGTGGGAGGCATAAGTGATTACTATTGTCAGTGCAGGGCTTGAAGCCATTACTATTGTCAGTGCAGGGCTTTAAGCCATTATTATTGTCAGTGCAGGGCTTAAGTGATTACCATTGTCAATGCAGGGCTTTAAGCCATTACTATTGTCAGTGCAGGGCTTAAGTGATTACTATTGTCAGTGCAGGGCTTAAGTGACTACTATTGTCAGTGCAGGGCTTAAGTGATTACCATTGTCAATGCAGGGCTTTAAGCCATTACTATTGTCAGTGCAAGGCTTAAGTGATTACTATTGTCAATGCAGGGCTTAAGTGATTACTATTGTCATGCTGGGCTTTAAGCCATTACTATTGTCAGTGCAGGGCTTAAGTGATTACTATTGTCAGTGCAGGGCTTAAGTGATTACTATCGTCAGTGCAGGGCTCAAGTGTTTATTATCGTCAGTGCAAGGCTTAAGTGATTACTATTGTCAATGCAGGGCTTAAGTGATTACTATTGTCAGTGCAGGGCTTAAGTGATTACTATTGTCAATGCAGGGCTTAAGTGATTACTATTGTCAGTGCAGGGCTTTAAGCCATTACTATTGTCAGTTCAGGGCTTTAAGCCATTACTATTGTCAGTGCAGGGCTTGAGACATTACCATTGTCAGTGCAGGGCGTAATAACTAGTGTGCTGCAGAGTTGGATCATTGCAATCTCACTAAAAACCACTAGTCACTTGGCAGCAGTGCAGCATCTCCTCTGGTGGGTTGCCTCATGAGGACTTCTGGATACTGACTGTTATTTGTGAATTGCCAGTTCTTGGGTTGGAACACTGAAAACCTCTGTGGGACTGTGTAAAAGACACTGAAAGGTGTGCATGCTGAAGGAGGAATGCAGGTGGGGAACATGGAAGACAAGACAGCATGGAAGACAAGACAGCATTTAAGACAAGACAGCATGGAAGACAAGACAGCATGGAAGACAAGACAGCATTTAAGACAAGACAGCATGGAAGACAAGACAGCATTGAAGACAAGACAGCATTTAAGACAAGACAGCATGGAAGACAAGACAGCCTTTTAAGGAAAAACACAAAACAACAACTGCTAACACATGCACGCACGCATGCATGCACACGCACACACTCACACACACACACACACACACACTCACTCACACACACACACACAGGAAAACACACATAAAAGAACAGATGAAAGACATGCGAAGGTGGCTGACAGAGGGAGGGAGATCTGGACAGATGTGACGAGTGATGGGAAAATTCTTAACTCTATCCAATTTAAGAGGAATACTACTTTTCTTTTTCCGCTTTTCCCTTTTGGTGGGGTGGGAAAGTGGAAGAGGCAAGGGAGCTGCTCTTCCAAACCTTAACAAATTCCTTGGGCATGCATGTGTGTGTGTGTGTGTGTGTGTGTGTGTGTGTGTGTGTGTGTGTGTGTGTGAGTGAGAGAGAGAGTGTGCATGCATGCATGCATGTGCACACATGTACGTATGCAACTGTGAATGTACATGCAAGTGTACATAAAAATATTCACATACTCTTTTGCGAGTGAGACATTGGAGTTCAACTGTGCACAAGCATATCTACGTGTGTATGGACATGCTTGCATATCTGCGTCTGTGAAAATGACTCATTTACATTTTAAAGAATGAAATGCAGCTTGCCCATTTGAAAAGGTAAGAGGAGAGGCATCTGAATATACCCAGTGTAAGCATGACTGCGAACTTGTAAGTGCACTAAACCAAGATAACACACAAAAAGTAGATGACAGGCAAGCACAAGCACCACCGTACACATAGCTCACCTTTTTCGGATATAATTTGAGGCCCAGATTAGGAAACACAGTAGCTCCCCCTGCCTCCACATCAGACATCTGAAACAAGCCATGTCTGTCACAATGAATCCTGTCTGATTTACACATGTGGGACAAAACACCTAACATAAGCTGTGAGCAATCCATCGTTACACAATGCACGCTAAAAATACATCCCTTTTGTCCCTCACAGATCGCAGTCCAGGGAAAAATTCCCCAACTTTGTGACATTTTGCTCAGCATAGAACAAAACATAAAACCTTACCAAAAATAAAAAAAGTTACTAAATCATGGGAGTCAGATGGATAATGTGCATACCTGGTTTTCAGCAAGCATATACGCATGAAGAGTTCAGCCTCTGACTCTTACTGCTGTTTCACATGACCTCCACCTTTGACAAGTGTTCAGATTAGAGTGCAAAGAGTAAATACTGATTTACCAAGTTTCCCATGTTACTGCTGATCATAGGAAAGGTATATGCAATATGTTTTTTCCTTAGTGTTTACCAACATTTCAAAGACCAGTGCACAAATCACAAGCTGTTCATGAGTTGATCTGGCCTGTGTGTGTGTGTGTGTGTGTGTGTGTGTGTGTGTGTGTGTGTGTGTGTGTGTGTGTTGTTTTGTCTCTGAGTGTAGACATTTTTGTGTGTCTTTATATATGTATGTGTGAGCAAGGTAATGTATGTGTTAGCAGGAGTGTAGATGAGCATGCATCTGCTGAAATAAAGAGGAAAACAACAACAACTCACATAATTAAGGAAAGTTGCTATTCTGTTGCCGGTTCCCAGTGACTGAAAAGCGTCCTTTTCCTCTTTCTGTCAGGAA
Organism: Conus canariensis; assembly: GCA_033310375.1. Lineage (NCBI taxonomy): Eukaryota > Metazoa > Mollusca > Gastropoda > Neogastropoda > Conidae > Conus > Conus canariensis. The sequence goes on from CM065715.1 coordinate 8,859,257, forward strand.
ACACAGTACAGAACATCGGCAGTAATCAATACTCAATGCTGCTGTTTTTTTGTTTAAAGAAAAAAAAAAATGACGTTTCTGATAATGAACATGAAAAGGACGATGAAGGACAGAACCAATAAAAGGAAATACATATAAACACAGATGATGATAAATAAACACTCGTTTGGTCCACAATAATGAAAACTAACCAGACACGCACTGTTGACAGGAAGCACAGAAACTCATTCCAATATGACCAGACATGCCTACCCTCTAATCTTTCCATCAGCAACAGATGAAGTAAATAACAGGAACAAACAGAACATTTTCAGAATGTTGCCGAACACAACATACTTACGTACATGATGCTGTGCATGCATGTGTGTTGTCATACTCACATCATCACGACTGACAGAGAAGGTGCACTTGCAGACTGTGCACAAAGTTTCCCCCTTTCTGTCCTTGTACACATAGCCACTGTTCATTCCTGGAAGTCTAGCAGTACTGATTCTTCTTCTTTTTTTTCTTTTCTTTCTTCCCCCCCCCCCCTCCCCCCTTTTTTCTTGACATTTTTTGAGGTGGGTACAGTTCATTCTTTTCTTTTTTTCTTTTCTAAACTATTTTAGAGGTGGGAGCAGCTATCCAACTTCTTCGCAAGTCTTACAATTCTAATTTGTTTGCCACTGCTGTCTGTCTGTTAAGCGCTTTCTCTTAACTTCTGTTCAAACCAGTCTCCTCCGCAGCAGGTTATGGACTGATGCGACTGCATGGTGTCTGATCTGCAACTGCCCTTCCGCCATCAGGTTTTGTCATGGGTGAAAAAAAGTGCTCCCATTTGTTTTCAGGGTAAGTTTTAAAAACTTTTTTCTGATGTGTGTGTATGTGTATGTTTTAACATGTGATCCGCAACTTTTGAGCCCAGAATGGCTATCAAACTTTGTTTTATTTCCATAATTATGGCTATTTCAGGGCACAAAACACCACTATCAGACTGAACACTGTCAACACATCACAATCCAGTGATGGGAAAAATAAATGCCCGCACTGAAATTTCACTGTTCCCATATATACTTTTGTAACACCTTCATCACAACAGACTCATACTATGAAATTCAGGCTGCTCTTCCCCAGCCCACAGCATTGCAACACTGTGTACTACCATCCATTTTTTCTTGTTGTTGCTATTTATCTGCATGTATTTATTTTTTGTTTTTACTGATAAAGTGAACTTTTTTTTGCTCGGAAAAAACTTCCCTGTTGCTTAGAACTCATTCACTAGTGCAAACCACATGCTGTGCACGGGAACTGCAGCTTAACAGACTGATGTGCGAAGACAAAGACTCTTCTCATTGTAGGGCACACCCAGACTGCTGATGACTCTCTTTTACGTAGTTGGTATGCCCAAGGTATTTTCTTGTTTCCACTAACCAGCATTATCCATGCAGAACACATTTCACACATGTGCCCGAGTTTGATCTCTTGATGATTGTGGTTCTGGTCTCCATTGATGCCGACATAGAAGACTGTCAAAAATACATCCCCGACTCCTCCCCTGCTCTTCCTCCCCAGCACTGCCCCTCTCCTTCTTCCCCTCTAACCCAAGAGGTTATTGATGCACTTTCAATACTCAACCACCTGGCCCCTCATAACCATCTTGACTTCAAGACTTACAGCTTCAGTTTAAAGCATCATGCAAGAAAGGTCATCAACTGAAGATCAGTCTACGTAGGCTACACACCCCATTTCCAACATCATGGAAGAAAGGTCATTAACTGAAGATCAATCTACGTAGGCTACACACCCCAATTCCAACATCATGGAAGAAAGGTCATTAACTGAAGATCAATCTACGTATGCTATACACCTCATTTCCAACATCATGGAAGAAAGGTCATTAACTGAAGGTCAATCTACGTAGGCTACACACCCCATTTCCAACATCATGGAAGAAAGGTCATTAACTGAAGGTCAATCTACGTAGGCTATACACCCCATTTCCAATATCATGGAAGAAAGGTCATTAACTGAAGATCAATCTACGTATGCTATACACCTCATTTCCAACATCATGGAAGAAAGGTCATTAACTGAAGGTCAATCTACGTAGGCTACACACCCCATTTCCAACAAGAAGGGCATGAACCAGAAATGATAGCACAAGCCTGGACAAAAAATTTTGGAGACAAACACCACTATAATAGATGTACTGCAAGTTATGACAAGGTGAGAAATTTGGAGACAAACACCACTATAACAGATGTACTGCAAGTTATGACAAAGTGAGAAATTTTCTGCATTGGCATGGTCATAGGTGATTTTACTGCACGCAGTTGTGATGCAAAAAAATTGAAATGGAGTTTAAACAATATGGCTCATCAACCATTCTTCTGTGCATATTGAGTTTCAGCTAGGAAGAAATTGTGGAAAAAGTATGCACAAATGAACTTACATTAAGATTGTTTTACAAGACGCTATCAGAACGGAGGATATCGTTTTGCATGGCTACATTAGGCGCAGACCAAGAAACCTCCTATCACTCAGGGGAAGATCTAATGCAAGGAATGTATTTTCACACAAAAAGCCTGCATGATTTCACTGGTGTTGGCAAACCGGCTATTTCATCTATCACCTGTTCAACGTCATAACACACATACGGGTCTGAGTTTGTATGAAAGAGTTTCAGATCAGACCTTCTGCAAGCGTTACTGCTTATTCATGCTATTTTGATGCACACCTAGTGTCATGTACACTGACAGAAAAAAAAAATCCTTTTTCT
>CM065715.1:8867014-8879514 GCA_033310375.1 Conus canariensis
ATGGCATGAGGTCAACACTATCACTAGTTGAATGCGTTTCCACCTCTGTTTCATCCCCTTCTGAGTTGCTGTCCTCGTTATAAACTTTACTTTCGCCATTACTAGAACAGTTATCTATATTGAGCAGTCGCATGATTCTTCATGAGACAGGCCATGACTGCTTGTCGTCTCTTTGCTTTTAACACTATCACCACAGACCCTCGTTCTGCTCTATGTGCCCAGTTAACACTGCAGTCACAGCACTGAAATTCCCCCAGGACACCTTATTTTAACCATTTTTAATCAATCTTCTTTAAAAAGCCTAAATCCGACAGTGACTTTACTTTTGTACTCTGAAATAGAGCTATATTTCATCTTCTTGAAGATAAATGTTTTAAAAGTCAAAATGATTATTTTGTTGGTGTCTGATTGAGTTGAAAATGACATACTTCGAACAAGGAGCACTGATTCAGTGCTTGAAGACGCCAACCGTTTGGCTTCTTTCTCTTCAAATCAACCAATGAAATCGACTGTTAGTAGCTTGCTGACTGGTATGATATGACGCCTGAAGGACTGTCTCTGTACACTGACACCACTGCTTAAAAATTCTCTGGTAAATTCGGTCATATTCATTTTTAGAAGAACGTCATTATCATTCTTGCGATGTGTCCTAAGTAACAGATCGCTTGCCACGAGTATTTTTGCCCCATGTCACCAAGTGTTATGTCGGGCGCCACGATCATTCTTGCAGGGTGCTGCGAAAAAGTTAACACTTACACTAGTTCTTGTGAACCAAGTCATGTCACGACGTCATGACCCTTGACTGGTTGTCGCAACATTATTCACGCTGTAGGGTGAGCCTTGCAAGCCTAGTTTCACCGACACACACAGATATGAAACTATGGCTCAGTGACAAACTAATTTGCATGAATGACTGAACGAACCCCGTAACATGGATTTTCAGCATTTTAGCTTGGTTTATAGTTAGTAGCAGCTTGTAATGCATAGCACGACTCGACTCGTCTGGTAAACAACAATGGTGGCACCCAAAGGAGGACATGAGAGAATTAGGAACTTGTTTGAAGATGTTTTTGCTGAATTTGATGTGGAAAAAGCAGGTGAAGGAAAAGTTATGGACATTTTGAATGAAATGAGTGCGGTGGGTGATAGTTTTCATTTAGATCAAGTACCATGTAATCATGATTTTGAAATCGACACAGACAATGACTGGACAAGTGCCTAAGGGTGAAGAGAATCTGAACATGCCATTCAGTGGGGAAGAAAAACTCAGTGTAGCGCTTCCAGATGATCCTAAACCTTTCAAACGTAAACGACGACAGTGTGGGCTAACTATTACATTTGTTGACAGCAACCATTTTGGGGTGTTTTTTTGTGTTATCAGCATGTGATTACAATGTGAAAACTGAACTGTACCTCATTCATTCTTACCTGGATTACCTGCATGGAAGACTGGTATAATCCACACTGACTTTCCTTTGAAAAAGGCTGTAACTTTTTTCTGGATACTGTGGAACATTAAAGACTGGATTTTTGAAAAAATTTGTGAACATGCTCTTGAGAATGACAAGCAGGATGTGCCACTTGTTTTCACCTGTCATTTTCACATTCTGGACAGGTCAGCACCTAATCAAACACTCAGAAGCATACCAGTTCTGTTTTATATTATTCTTTATTCAATTACTAACAATTTTTATTCTGCATGTCATGTTCAAATACTAACCATTGAAAAGTTATGCATATTATACAGACGTAACTATTCTTTCCAAACTTTCCTTCTGGAAATTCACCAGACAATATACTTAACAGTACATTGTTAAATACACAGTGTAAGGGTTAAAAAGACAATGAGTGCATACCAAAATGTCAGGTAAACATTCACATGTGCAAAAGCAAGGGAGATAACCTGTACTTATGGGGAGAAGAAGAAAACAAACTTTTATTGGCAAATCCACAGTGGATGATTACCATCTTCAGAGTGTTGCAAGCCAGAAACAACTATTTATGCTGCCCTTCAAAGATATATTAATTCTCCTGCTTACACAGATATCCTCCTCTGCCATCTGTTGGCATTTTACCTGTTTTGTTACCCTCTTTTTGGCAAAAATAGAGCAACATGCTACCACTGCTTTCACTGTCTTTCATGGAATGTTTCTTTTGCCTCTTGCATTTGACACACCTGGACCAAAACCCTCAAAACTCTCAAGACACGTGTATCAGTTGAACATTCCTTCCCATCCATTGCCTGTTCATTTCTTCACTCAGTCTGTGATATTTTCTTGATTGACAATTTATGATTGTTCCATATCATCATTTCATTTTTCATTATGATGCTTCATTCTTATCAACTGCAAATTTTTTTCTTCACTTAGTCTGTGATATTTTCCAGATTCAGAATTCATGATTGTTCGAAATCAGCATTTCATTTTTCGCATGATGCTTGAATCCTATCAATTGTAAATCACTCAGTCTGTGATCTTTTCAAGATTGAAAAATTCGTGATTGTTCCACGTCACTGTGTCATTCTTTATTTGTCTGAAAAGTAAAAAAAGACTTTTACCCTTGGAGTGGCCAGCATCTTGATGTCCTGGATCTCCCGATCAGAGAGCACGTTGTGGTACATGACCAGCCAAGGGTCCAGATGCATCTCCTCTTCTTTGGCCGGCTGCAGCAACAGCAGCGGATGGTTGTTGTGAACGTAGCGGCACTTCAGCTTGTGGGCGTCAGCTATTTTCTGCATGGGAACAAGCAAAAAAAAAAAACTTAGGGGAAAAAAAGGCCATGAATGCAACAAGACTTCAGCTTGCCAGCATCACATATGTCCAGAGAGAGACAGGGAAGGTGATGGGGAGGAAGAGTGAGAATGTGGGGGTATGCAGGCAGGTTTGGGAATGTAAGGGGCTGGTCATAACAAATGTGTTTTTGTGAGTGTAACAACATTTCGATCCCGGTGGGCATGATGTACACATTTGTCAGAAGAAAAGACAAACAAACAGATCACTGTGAAAAAGCGGCTGTTCAGAGGATGGTACATGCCATAACGAATTCACACACACACACACACACACACACACACACACACACACACACATCAAGGAATACAATAGGGGCAGATGACACAAAATTCACATGAAGATCTTACAGACCGAAGGTATTCAATCCCATCCTTCTGCTGTAACCAGTCGACCGCATAAGCGAACAAGACAAGAAAGTTAATTTAAAAGCTAAACTACACTGAACTGTAGAATATGGACTGTACTGCACTGAATCATACTGAATCTGCTTTGTCTTCTTCCATTCTGTCACCAAGCTTTTCAAATTAAACACATCCGTTCCTTCACTTCCACCACCTCCCACAAAATGACAGAATGACATTTGAAGTTCCGCCAAGTTTTGTATAAAGTGTAAATATTGAGAGTAAGGCTGAGAAGAACCATCTTTCCCTCACAGAATGTAAACGAGCAGCATTGAACTGAATGCTATTGAGCTGACTCCAGAGGGTGGCTGTGTGACAATCTGATACTGATTGCTCCCTGCAGACTACTGGTGCTTCCACTGCAGCAAGACCTCCAGGGTGTAGCTGTGTGTATGGAAGAAGGAGATGGGTAAGATAAGAAATAAGGTAATGTTGCTTGTAGCCCAGCCGACTGCAAAGGGCCATCTCAGAGCTATCACTGCGCTGAAGTCAACTCACAAATCATTTAACAACAAAAAAATTCCTTCATTCACACAAGCCTTTAAAATGCACCTTCTAAAAACAAACCAGAAATTTGTTAAAAGTCTTTCTTTCGTAAAATCTTACAGTACATGAAAGATGTTGATCTCTTTCAGAAATTCAAAGATCACATGAGGTGGGACATCTCTGAACAAGGTTTTCATGGAGTCTGCTGCGAAGCGTTTATGTCTCACATCATTCAAGTCCCAACACTCTAAAAGGATATTTTTTCACTGTGAGCGGTACATGACATGGAATGCACCACGGAGCTTCTTCACCTTTTAAAGATAAGAATGGGTGTAAAAAGGACTGGCCTTTGTGCAAACGGCACAAGGAGATGGAACCAGGCATAGTCAAACTAGCTGCTTAATGCCACTGAGATAACACAGAATATGAAAACTGGCAACAAAAAAAAAAAAAGGAATCTAACACAGAATATGAGACTGGCAAAAAACAAACAAACATGGAATACACCACAGAGCTCCTTCACCTTTCAAAGGATAGGAATGAATGTAAAAGGAGTGGCTTGTGTGCAAACGGCACACAAAGATGGAACCAGGCAAAGTAAAACTAATAGTCTAATGCCACTGAATAACACAGAATATGGAGACTGGCAAAAAAAAAAAAAGAAAGAAAGAAATCTCCACAGCCGTCCTGGTTGATATCTCCAACCCACCATGGTATCTTCCCCGCGGCACAGAGCTTCGTAGGTCACGAATTCCGAGGACTGCTGATAGTCGTCTCCCTGTCTCTTCATCGCCGGCCTCTCTGCCCTCTCCTCTGGATTATCGCCCTGGCTCAACAGCATGTCCTCGTAGTAGCGCTTGTTGCTGTGAGCCCGCTCGTGGTCTGGATCTGAAAGAGAGTCCTATGCAGTCAGTGTAACCTTGGCTGTGGTGACCCCTGTTCAGAGTGAGAGGCTTACTGTGCACAGTCTTGTGATAAAATGCTGCACATAGGCACAGAGGCGCTGCTGTTTCCCATTATCTTCTCCATACAGGATAGGACAGTATTTAAAAACTTGCAGTTTCCAATGTTATCTCTTCAAAACCATCCCCATAATGAATCTGACACTCTGAAAGATAGCATAACGATGACTAAAAATGGATAACTTAACAATGACTAAAAATGGATAACATAACAATGACTAAAAATGGATTAGCATTACAATGACTGAAAATGGCGCCATTTGCTTAAAAAAAACTTCATTCATCTGTAATTTCACAAGTTTGACAAAATACACTTCAAAACACCGCGAGTGTGTTTCAGGATGATATATAAAGAAGAACTCAAATAAGACAGGAACATCAGCACTGAAGAAGAAAAAGCAGCAGAGCTGTGCAAGGCACAGAAAATATTTTGCAATGAAAACATCAAATTATCACCAGCGAAAGCCTAATATCATTCATTTAGAAAAAAGAAAGGAAAAGAAAAACTTTGCGGCAGCAGCAGCAGCAGCACCAGCAGCAGCAGCACCACCACCACAACAACAACAACACCACACACGCATACACTGAGCACAATTACTCAGTTACACTCACATACCAATACATAACTTTGTTAATGACTGACCTATTTCAAGAAGCTCATTGGTCAGTGTCAATGCACGCTTGGTATACCCTTGCTGCGAAAGAGACAAAAGTATTCATATTTTACAGACCGTCAGTGACACTGAAAGATGACATGACAACAATGTACAAACACAAAGTTTTTGTGTGTGTGTGTGTGTGTGTGTGTGTGTGTGTGTGTGTGTACATGTGTGTGTGTGTGTGTACGTGTGTGTGTGTGTGTGTGTGTGTGTGTGTGTGTGTGTGTGTGTGTGTGTGTGTGTGCGTGCGTGCGTGTGTGTGTGTGTACGTGTGTGTGTGTGTGTGTGTGTTTCTAAAGGCGCCACGCTTCATTTCAAGTCCTCAGCAAAGGAGGTACAATGCCTACCTGGAACATACATTCACCAGGATTCCAGAAAAACCCACATTCACCACTCTCAGCTGAAGGTACCCGCACACACTCACCAAAGCCAAAGAGTACGCCAGATAGTCAAGTATTTCTGCCCTGGCCACACTTGGACTGTCACTCAGGAGTGACGGTTCCTTGTCAATGTCAAGCGCCTCTTGCATCCACAGAATGCTGTGATACAGATCCTTCTCGTTGTACAACAGGCGCCCCAGCAGAAAACACTCCTCCACTGTGAAGTACAGGGGTCCAAATCAGACGCTCAACAATCACTTGCCAACAAAATTGTTTTTTCTGTTTTCTTTTTGTTAATCGCAAATTCCATGCTCATGCAGGTTCTACTGCTCTCGCTGTCAAACACATGCTTGTGGCAGGAGCATATGAAATAATTTCCATTTTGTTTCCATGCTAGTGCCAATTTATGCAGGCTAGACACTGAATTTTTGTGTGTGGGCTGGGGAGAAGGCGGGGGAGAAGGTATTCCATAAAAAGTATTAGCATCTACCATTTTCATTTGGTATGCTCATTATGCAGGATATTACATTTACTAGCAGACTTTCTGTTAAATATGTGTTCAATGGCTTGGCTGCATACTGGACATTACAGGGCTCACACCACATGCAGTCTGAAGATGAACGTAGATGATAAAGGGACCAACCGCATGCAGCTTTCGGTTTCGTGGTTGAGTTTTAGTTGATTTCATTTTGTTATATTTGCATAAATTTTGCATTCTTATTCGTTTTCTGTTAGACTGTATATCACATGCACCTACCAAACTGATGAAAACAAGTACATGTCTACAAACATGATGAGCAACATGTATGCAAAAACAAACGTACATTAATGTGTAAATCACAAAACACAGGCACAGGCTGATAAACGAGAAGAATATTTGGACATGAAAAGACGCAGACAGTTTTCAATGTACTGTATTTAACTCATTCACCACAGCTGTCAGAGCACCTTTCGATATAAGTGTGTACCTTATAGTAGGCAAACGCCAAATAGTCCAGCAGTTCCACTTTGCGGGCTGGCGTAATGGCAACTTTGTCTCCCAGTTTACTCATAGCTTCTTCCATCCACAGTGTTGTGTGGTAAAAATCTTCCTCGTTGTAGGATAACCTCCCCAGGTGAAAACAGTCCTCCACTAAGAGAAGAACAACAACAAGCAGGTCGCATCATGCTGTTAAGTCATGCAGGGCAGGCTCTGGCACAGCACAAAGCAGAGGGTTAGGGAAGACAAAGCTTTTTTTCATGTAGACAATGCGCATACACACACACACACACACACACACACACACACACACACACACACACACACACACGCGCGCGCATGCATGCACAGTAATGCACTACACACACACACACACACACACACACACACACCTCTCGCCATTTTAATGGGGGTCAACTTTCGAAAAGGCGGTGTTCCTGTAAAATGCGGACATTGGGGGGTGATGGACTTCAGTTGTCTTGCCCCCATGTTATGAAGGCGTGCTCTTCTGCTCTCCTTCATGTCTATACCTTTCCCTTTCGCTCCACACAATCATTCAATTTTCATCAGTTTCAGTGTTCACATTTTCTAGTTCAGGAATTCACGATGTTTTGAATTGATGGAAGGGTGCCTAGAACATCTACATGACCACACAAGTCTATAACGGCAGTCACTTATCTTCATTCACTTCAACACCCATCTTGCACTGAGGTGAATGAAGGTAAGTGATTGCTCGTTCATTTTCGTTGTCCTAGTTGTTTTGTATCTTGCCTGAGAAGACCTAAGAGGTCGAAACATGTCGTGTTTTGTCTTGTGATTCGTTTGTCCACATTTTTTTGGCCGTTCACTAACATCTATTTAAAATTTGTTATAATGGCACAGTTGACACTGAACAGTGTTTGAGGCTACAATTCAACATGGATCACTGTGTTCTGCATGTGTGCTGCAGTGTAATTATTGGCTGCTAAATTCCAGTCCTTACTGAAAACTGTGACATGGCAAGTTCTTATTTACTCCTGAAAAACAAGATTCTAAGTTCTACAGCTATTGATTAAGCAACAAAAAACAAGACCTAACTGTCATCAATCTTAATTTACCTACATGTTTATTTTCATAACGTTTAGCCTGAATTCAACATCTTGACATGTCAGTCAGCAATGCTTTTCAAGGGGTTTACAATATCACAATAAACACCTCAAACTCACTGGCAAACACAGATAAATCATTGCCTTACTGTTATCATTTTTCAATTTTGACAAAACATGCTCAGCAAGAACAAGAAATTTCATCAGGCACAGTGCAGTCACACTCACTTCAAAAGTATAATCATGTTAAAACAAAAAAAATTGCGAGATAATGCTGCAGACATGCAATTATTTGCTTTCTAAATGTTGCATACATACACAGGTTCTCTTGGTCTTGTTTGATGGTATTGTAACTGAAAGTTTGTCGTCTTAATTTCTAAAGTAAAACCAGTCACATCTTGGGAAATGTTTTTTAATAAGCTTATCAAAATGTATTCCGACTGAGAAGATATCGAATATACTTCACTGACAGACAAAATGGAAAAGAAAAGAAAACACAGCACCAGCATCTAAGCTGTTAACTACAGATACTTTGAGTCACAAAACAGAATGCTTGTGCTATTTATGCAGGCTCCTCTAAATCAAATACTTGTGAAAAAAAAAAAATCAACTCTAAAGCTTGTTTCAATTCAATTTTTACAAACACTATAAAGGCAAAATACAGTTTATGTAACCAAAGAATCACAATAAAAAAAATTCAAAAGTGTTATGCAAGAACAGCATGTCCAAATACACACACACACATATACACAGATGCACGCATGCATGCACACACACACACACTACCACCCCTCTCTCTCTCTCTCTCTCTTTTCAGTAAGGAAAAAAAAAAGCAAGCTTGAAATACCAGTCAGTTTGGAAGAAATGACACCCCCTAGGTTGCCATGGGCAATGCTGGAGGTGTCCAAGGCATAGGTGTCCTGCAGGCGCATCAAGGCCACGGCAGAGCCGGTCAGATCCTCCACATTCGGCAAGTCTTGTCGGGCATACTGAAGTTCTGCGTTTAAATCTGTTCAGGACACAACAATGAAATTGTGGATTTCAACAGGTGCAAGCTTCAGAATAAGATAAGAAAAGGAGAGAAAAAACCGAAGTCACTCTTTAAAAAAAAAAAAAATGTTCCCATCCCTTTTTCTGCATGTGCGCACTCTTTGCATACGCGCATGCCCATGCATGCACATGTGCATCTGTGAGTGTGAGTGTGTGTGTGTGTGTGTGCGTGCGTGCGTGCGTGCATGCGTGCGTGCGTGCGTGCGTGTGTGTGCGCGCGCGCGCGTGTGTGTGCACGCATGCACATGCATGTGTCCCTGTGCTTATGTGCGCAGAAATGTGTGAATGATTGTATCATATGTACAGGTGTGTGTTTGTGTGTGTAGTAGTAGTAGTAGTAGTAGTAATAGCAGTAGTAGTAGTAGTAGTAGTAGTAGGTAGTAGTAGTAGTAGTATAGTAAGTATAGTAGTAGTAGTAGTAGTAGTGGTACTTTCATTTTACGTCTTTTCACAAAATTATGTGATATTAGACGAGAGAGAGAGAGAGAGAGAGAGAGAGAGAGAGAGAGAGAGAGAGAGAGAGAGAGAGAGAGAGACAGACAGACAGACAGACAGACAGACAGACAGACAGCATGTAATTACCTGTGTGCATGAGTGTGTGTGTGTATGTGCATTGTATGTGCTTGCAGGTGTGGGTGTGTATATATCATCACTGAAAGACTGCCAATATCATTTTAAAGTAAATACCTAACCAGACTATATATCAAACAAAAAGTAACTTTAAAAGCAAGATCAGAATCAGAACATCAGCTACAGACATGCCTGATAAACATGGCCGGTATGTCCTACGGGGCACACATATACTGTTATGTAAAGGAACCGACATAACTTTATTTTCAATTCCTTCACACTGTGAAATCTTTGTAATGAACTCGCTGACAGACGTGCAATTTAGGTTCTAGAAATGAAATGTGTGCTCATCAACTTTCTATACCCTTCACTTAACAAGAGAGTCATCAAATGTTAAGACAAATAACATGCGACTCTTTCAGAAATACTCAGAACAAACTCAGTTCTCATGTTAAAATACAATACAGCGAACTTTTCAGTATTGATTCTGTCAAAGGTGTCCAACACCTGCAATTTTGTAATAATTATGCATCAATACAGAAACTTCGTTTCAACGTTTTATCGATTAAAACTAGATGCTCTTAGAACTAAATATAATCCTTCAACAAAATGTAAATGTGGCGAAACAAACAAACCAAGACATCATATTTTGTTTGAATGTGTGGGCGCACGTGTGTGCATGTTGTGGTTGTGTGTGTGTGTTTGTGTGTGTGTGTGTGTGTGTGTGTGTGTGTGTGTGCCTCTATGTGTGTGTGACCAGCCATCTACACACTCACCCCTGACCCCAGGATGACTAGATGGTCTTTGTCGCCTCAAGGGACAACAACAACATGTGAGTGTGTACATGCCTGCGTGCGTGCATGTGTGTGTGTGCATAGAATGTTGTACATGTTTATATTATGTAATATGTGTGTGTGCGCACATGCATACATGTACTAAAGCAACAACAAAAAAATCTAACTTGCACCTTCTTCAACTGACAAATTTGAGTTAGCGCTCTCCTCAACTGTTCAATCATAGCACTGTCCTCAACTGTTCAATCTTCATTAATAATAACGGAATTTATGGTGCGCAAATAGCCCTGAGTGCTTACAAAGTTTATAGCTCTCTCTCTCTCTCTCTGTCTTTCTCTCTCTCCCACTCTCTCTTTCATCAACACACACATATAGGGAAAGTCTGTGCATACATGTCCACACACACATACACACACAGAGATGCCTTCACCTGGATATGTTCACACACACACACGCGCACACACACACACACACACACACACACACACAACCTGAAAATTTGTCTGATTGGTATTATTCTGTATTTTCTGTAACTGATGAATATTAAAATGTTTCATTTATTAAACATATCTTGTGTTGAGTATCTTCAGTTAGCAAAGACATTCACGCTCCAATCATTACCATCCATTTGGACTTATGCTAAAAATCACAGTTTTATTAGTGTGAATGTTTACCATCTGTGATGAAGTCCTTAACAACCTACCTTGCCAGGAATCATTACCAAGCACAGGGGCCACATCTCTGTCCCAATCCAAGGTAAATCTTTTGATCAACAGGAAAGCGTTGATGGGATTACCCAGGTAAAAACTGGGATCTGCGAGAGCCTTCTGACTATGCTGGGCATAATCATCAGCAAGTCTGCAACAGAACATATCATCATCATTTATCACAAGAGTATGGGATGAGAGAAAATAAACAAATACATGCTGCAAATTAAATAAGGCATCTTGATGAGACAGAACATGCACTTGACTAATGTTCCTCGGTGTTTAGTAATCCGTTAAGCCCTAGAACAGAAGGAACAGGAAGTGATTCCTCACGATCTGCCTGCTCTAAAACCATAAGATGTGACAGCCTAGCACAGTAACAGGAGGTCTAAAAATGAACTAGCAAACTGGTCATAGCATGCAGGAGAAACTTGCTCTCTTGTATCAGTCTAAAATGTCAAAGAAGGCCTCACAGTCATACCGACTATGAGATGGACAGAATGGGGGCTTCTAGTTCTAAATTAGGAAATCATCTTTAAGGAACAATCGATCAACAAATACCATCGAAAACTGTTCAAGCAAAATGGAAGTATGAACATTTAAAAAAAAAAAAAAAATCAAAGGTAATACTGATAGGCCATAGACCCATCAAATCTGCATGAACAACCCACAAGAAAGTCACGGCGAGCCTGTCCACATACATTATCGGATGAGGTGGTCACACTGATCCATGCTGAAAGCATCAACAAACAGACTGATCTAGAGAAAAGATCTTAGCATAAAATATTCAACTAATGTCCAGAAAAAGTGACAGTATTTTTTTCTCCTTACAGACCAGCAACAACTTCATCTTTTCATTTTATTTGATTAATGCCCTAACTTGCATGTTGCAAGTATTTTGAGGATAAGTAACCCAATTTGATCTTAACTGATCACATCCTTTTTTCATTTCTTTCCTTCTTTTTTTTTAAGGGGGGGGGGGGGGGGGGGGGGGGGGGGTGGTACTGATACTTCCTTGAATTAAAAAATAAAAAGTTTCAATAGAGGAAAAAGTATCTTAAATCAGAAAGTATCATCAATTCGTCTGCATCCATTGACAGCAACCCTGTATTACAACCGGCAAAAAAAAAAACAAAAAAAAAAAAACAAACAAAACATTAATAATAAGTATGGAAATTCTAATTTCAATTCAGTGTACTCACTTTTCCAGCTTATCCAATCTTTCTCTTTCTTTGTGCACATGTCTGCGAAGTGTGGATGCGATGTCTCTTTCAGCGTAAAGAGTTGCTTCTAAATGCGCCATGGACGTGAAGACTTCACACTCTGTCAACGGTGCCACGCAGGCAAGAAGCAGAAGCACCAAACTGAAGTTCCAGTAAAACGCTGACATTCTGATTCCCTGTGAGTTGCTTGAAGTACACAATCGTGTAACGCTGATCCACAAAAAGATTCTGTTTTGTAATATTTTGTTTCTTTCCAAACACAGATTATGTCTAAGTATGAGATTCTGACATACTTTCAGATGCCCTTTCCACACAGAAGCAGTGATGATTCAAGCAAACATGCACAATCGCGACGCACACTTTCCACTGTTGACGAGCTGTGTTGGGTTTCAAGAGCAAGGGAAACAACGCA
>CM065715.1:8884514-8887014 GCA_033310375.1 Conus canariensis
AGAAGAGTTTCAAGAACAAAGAGAGGAGAGTACTCCACAAAGTCAGAAAGAACAGTAGATGACAGAAAGATTGATACATTTAAGAGAGAGAGGAGAGAGAGAGAGAGAGAGAGAGAGAGGAAAAGCGTAATAGACAAAAAGGAATTTGCTTGCACAAAACTAGCAGATCGCGGCAGAGCTACATGTACTGAAAGATACCCCTTAATCCGCACAGGAAAAATATTTTCTACGTTCATAAATGCAGGAAATGTGGAGTGAACGCTATAAACCATAAAGGCACGCGGGATAGCGCAGACCTCTATAAAGGTCGAACGACTCTTGGATCCTCCATGCGAGTCTGGACTGATGGAGTTACTTCCCATGTTTTTTATTTTTTATTTTTATTTATTTATTATTTTTTTAAAAATAAGTATGCAAACTACGAATGGTCGACATCTATATCATCAGAAAGTGTAGATATTCCAAGGAAGATATTACATCGTTCACAGTCACCAATTCGTAACAGTAACTTCACAGTGTCGTTGTAAAGTGGAAAACAGGTAATAATTTATTTAATGATTTGAACAATTTCAGATTCGCGATTTGATTCACATACCAGAGCTACAAAAAAACCGAAAGCGTGAAAGGGAAGACAAACTGTAAATAATGACAGCCGTGTTTTAGCGAAATACTATGAACTCCGAACATTACAACACCGCATAAAGACAATAAGTATGAAGTCGAGGACACAGAAAACTTTCTCCCGAGATTAATTTATCAGTAAAATGTTCAAACACTTGTATGCCACTTCCTCCTCGTAATCCAGTGCGTATGTTAATGAGTGAGCAACAATTAGTAAATGTATAACTGTGCGTGTGCGTGCCTGTAGACCTATGTGTGCATGCATGTGAGAAGTATATGCTTCTGTCGAGGGATGGCATGAATGTGTGTGATTGAGGGGGTGGGTGAAGGGTTCCGTGGTGTGTGTGTGTGTGTGTGTGTGTGTGTGTGTGTGTGTTTACAGAACGCATGGCATCATTGCATTTGATTTTCACTTTTTAAAATTTCCATTTGGCTATCTTTGATGGTAGTAGTAACCTTAGGAGTTGTACACTTTTCAGGAAGTGTAAAGATACGAGGTATGTGTAAATTAAAAACCCTTTGAGTTGTTAATTTCAATTCCTTAAATCCAGCAAAGCTATAATGAGCGTTAAAATGATGATGATGATGATGATGATGATGCAAGTCTTGCATCCTTCCGTCAGTAATTCTTCTTTCTTTAATCGTTCAATAAAACATGCAATATTTTCAACACCTGCGTTATTTTTTACAATGAGAAAAGCCGTGAATATAAAAATAAATTTTTTTTCACGCGAAGATAGAGAGAGATGCCATGTTTCCTTACTAATTCTTTGTTTAAATCAATTAATCAACAAAAAGCGTAATATTTTCAGCAGCCTTTCGTCTTTAAAACGATTTGTGAAAGATATAAGATATAATATTATCAACACCTTCGTTATCCATTCCAAAGGGAAAAAAATCGCCGGAACACAAGCATTTTCAAACACACACACACACACACACACACACACACACACACACACACACACACTGACTGACTGACTGAAACCAATTTATTGTCAGATTAACGCTTGGTTGTACTGACATTTAAGAAAACATTATGAACAGAATATCAACGTTTTTCATTCAAAGAAAAGGAACATAATTAACACATAAAAACACGCGCGCGCGCACACACACACACACACACACACACACCCGCGCGCACACACACACACACACACACACACACACACACGCTCGCGCGCGCGCGCACACACACACACACATACACACAAACACACGCACATACACAAATACACACCTCTCAATACGAACACACCCATACCCTCACATACACACAAACGTACGCACTCACACACACAGACATACAGAAACACACACACACACGCGCGCGCGCGCGCGCACACACACACACACACACACACACACACACACACACACACACACCCCACCCCACCCCAAACCATACTATCCTACACACACACGCGCGCGCGCGCGCACACACACACATATTCTAGCACTCGTACACACGTGCGCTCACTCTCACAAACACACGCATACACGCACACATACGCGAGCGCACGCACACACACACACACACACACACACACACACACACACACACACACACACACACACACACAAGAAAAACATTAACAACAAAAAAAAAGAATTCTGCCTATTATATACAATCATGTATCTCTTTGCACGTTTGCCACCATCGCTCTCTCTCTCCCTCTTCAAACATCAAAGCAATATGCATATAGACGAAATATTTCTACACACACACACACACACACACACACGCGCGCGCGCGCGCGCGCGCGCGCGCGCACGCACAAAGGGCCCATATATACTGGTATCCAGAAACATCAATTCTGTGTGACCACATGTATATCCAATACATGGGAGTCAAGGATCATCAAAGTATGGAACA
>CM065715.1:8889514-8894514 GCA_033310375.1 Conus canariensis
GCTCATTGTTGACATCAGCACCCCATGTCATGACCATGATTCTGAATGTTTCAGGGTACAGCATGCAGCTGCCTTGACAGGGTGAATTCAGCTTGTCGTCGACCGCCTTCCCCCCTACCCCCCCCCCCCCCCTCCCGTCGCATACTCTACACACACACACACGCAACCCTCCCCAATCTCCCATCTACCCTGATCCTCCAAAATCATTTGCCAAGATAATTTCTACCCCCCCCCCCCCCCCCCACTTAGTCTCGTCCCCCCATCCACCCCACCCCTCCACCGCCTGTTCCTTTGCACGTATACCATCCCGGGCTTTTTCGAACCCTTTTTATTTATTCTAAAGTCAACGCGGACATTTGGCGATGTCACCGCCTGAGTCCATCCATCAGCGAATTAAAGGGGTTGGCAGATTGTTTGCCGTCGAGTCTTCCTTGTCGAGATAAGATCCCCTAGACACCTGTCCTAAGATGAGGGTCCTGCCAACTATTTTATCCTCCCCCCCCCCCCCTTTTTTTTTCCTAAATGTCCTATATTCTCTGCTTCATCCTGTGTTTGTCCTACTTTCCGTATGCCCCCCCCCCCCCCCCCCCCCCTCGTCCCCTTCGTCATTCTCTGATTTTATATCTTTCCTTGTCTTCCCTACCATTTCGATACGTTTTGCTGCATTTCCAAGCCTTTCTCGCTTTCTCATACCTTTGGTACATTTTCAACATATTTGGACATTTTCCATCTTTTCCAGCTTTTTGATACACTGTCCTAGACTTCCCAGCTTTTTGATACACTGTCCTAGACTTCCCAGCTTTTTGATACACTGTCCTAGACTTCCCAGCTTTTTGATACACTGTCCTAGACTTCCCAGCTTTTTGATACACTGTCCTAGACTTCCCAGCTTTTTGATACACTGTCCTAGACTTCCCAGCTTTTTGATACACTGTCCTAGACTTCCCAGCTTTTTGATACACTGTCCTAGACTTCCCAGCTTTTTGATACACTGTCCTAGACTTCCCAGCTTTTTGATACACTGTCCTAGACTTCCCAGCTTTTTGATACACTGTCCTAGACTTCCCAGCTTTTTGATACACTGTCCTAGACTTCCCAGCTTTTTGATACACTGTCCTAGACTTCCCAGCTTTTTGATACACTGTCCTAGACTTCCCAGCTTTTTGATACACTGTCCTAGACTTCCCAGCTTTTTGATACACTGTCCTAGACTTCCCAGCTTTTTGATACACTGTCCTAGACTTCCCAGCTTTTTGATACACTGTCCTAGACTTCCCAGCTTTTTGATACACTGTCCTAGACTTCCCAGCTTTTTGATACACTGTCCTAGACTTCCCAGCTTTTTGATACACTGTCCTAGACTTCCCAGCTTTTTGATACACTGTCCTAGACTTCCCAGCTTTTTGATACACTGTCCTAGACTTCCCAGCTTTTTGATACACTGTCCTAGACTTCCCAGCTTTTTGATACACTGTCCTAGACTTCCCAGCTTTTTGATACACTGTCCTAGACTTCCCAGCTTTTTGATACACTGTCCTAGACTTCCCAGCTTTTTGATACACTGTCCTAGACTTCCCAGCTTTTTGATACACTGTCCTAGACTTCCCAGCTTTTTGATACACTGTCCTAGACTTCCCAGCTTTTTGATACACTGTCCTAGACTTCCCAGCTTTTTGATACACTGTCCTAGACTTCCCAGCTTTTTGATACACTGTCCTAGACTTCCCAGCTTTTTGATACACTGTCCTAGACTTCCCAGCTTTTTGATACACTGTCCTAGACTTCCCAGCTTTTTGATACACTGTCCTAGACTTCCCAGCTTTTTGATACACTGTCCTAGACTTCCCAGCTTTTTGATACACTGTCCTAGACTTCCCAGCTTTTTGATACACTGTCCTAGACTTCCCAGCTTTTTGATACACTGTCCTAGACTTCCCAGCTTTTTGATACACTGTCCTAGACTTCCCAGCTTTTTGATACACTGTCCTAGACTTCCCAGCTTTTTGATACACTGTCCTAGACTTCCCAGCTTTTTGATACACTGTCCTAGACTTCCCAGCTTTTTTCCCACTTCTCCCCATTTTTTCCTTCTTTTCGCTATCTTTTCTATTTAAAAAAGTTTTTTTTTTTAATTTCCTTTTTTTCGTAGATTTCCCTAAATTTCTTGTCTTTTCGTGTTATACCCTACCTTTCAGTTCTTTTTCAACGACATTAGATATTTCCTGTCTTTTCAAAATTGTCCACACCTTCCCAAGATTTCCGACCACATCCTTATTTTCCCTGCTTTCCCCCAAATTTTCTGTCTTTTCCTGATTTTTCCCCTAACTGTCCATAAATTTCCTGTTTCTAGTTTATACCCTACCGCTTTGTAAATTTCTCCCCCCCCCCCCCTCCCCCCCAGTATTGTCCTAATGTCCAAACTTTGCCTAAGTTTCCCATCTTTTCCCCCCATTTTCTTCCTTTTGAAACATTTCTTACTATTCCCTTAATTTACATCTATTTTCATATGCTAATTTATTCACTTAATTTACATACTTTTTTTTTTTTACTTTCACCTATCATTTCCTAATTATCCCATCCTACCTTCAATGTTTTACTTCCCCCCTCCTCCCTAATTTGTGCTTCCTTTCATGAATGTCATATCTTCTACCTTTTCCTACTCTCTCCTCAAATGTCTATCTTTTCCTATTTTTGACCAATCTTTCTCTAACATTTCTTACATTTTCCACACAATTCCTATCCTTTTCCACCTTTTCCTATACGTTTCTAAATGTTCTACCTGTCCTATTGTATCGCATCGTGTCAACAGTGTTGTTTCTAAAGTTCTAACATTTTCCAAGTAGTTACCACGAAGCAGAGCTGACAGAACCGATAAGACAGCATGCACAATTGGGTCTTCACCACCTCTGTGACACTTTAGTGCATTCTTGCCTCCATACCATATGTACTCCATTACCATGTAGATATCTACCTAGGATTTGGGCTGAACTTTTAAAAACAGCAGCCTTGACTACGTTCTTGACAGACATGTTATTGGTTCCGCAAGACAACCGAGACAAACATATTACAGGACAACACACGATGCATTTCGACCTTTTAGGGTCTTCTCCAGGTAAAACGAACAACATTCAGGACAATGAACACGAAAAACGAGCAATCACTTATCTTCTCATGTTTGATTCCGCTATCAGTCCCCACCCCTGCGCGCGCGCACACACACACACACACACACACACACACACACACACACACACACACACATTATCAGTGTCATACAGAGCATTTGATTGTTACCTACACTCTGGTCTTGGAATCATGCCAGTCTCTCCAAAACGGGAAATCTTAAGAAGCTATTGACATTTTTTTCTTCGTCTTGTTCTTCGTTTTCTTCTTTTTCTTTTTTATTACTTTTTTGTTGTTGAAAAATCTGGAGTGGGGTTTGACAAGATTACCTTCTATATAGAGCCAAAAACTATTCATTGTTTGAATCTACATCTTCGTTTTACTCTGTGTTTTACGGTCGCTACAATGAATAAAGCGAAACACTGGACAAGAGATGAGTACTTTTTTTTTTCCTATCAAGGTACAGTATGTTTTAAAATGCCCATTCCAAATCTTTCGCGAAGACACTTCAGAAGGGTAACGTGTACTTAACAGTGTGCAATACCACGAAACGTGATTGCCTCAACTCCTACAGTACCACTTCTCTGCTTTGTGTGTGTGTATGTGTGCGTGGTGTGTGTGTGTGTGTGTGTGTGTGTGTGTGGCGCGCGCGCGCGCGTGCCTGCGTGCGTGCGTGCGTGTGTGTGTGAAGTCTAGATAATAATCACGAAGCTCGGATGCCTGAAGTGGTGAGATCCACAAGCTGGTGACGCACGTGCGTCGTGAAAGCCTTTAAATTGAACTCTGCAGGCGATGCCACTTTCGCTCGTCAGCTGACGTCATCCCATTGTTGGCGACCACACCAAAACACCACACACTCACGCCCGTCATTTGTTCTGCACAACAGAAAAAGAAAAGAGCAGGAGGAAGAAGAAGACGAAGGAGGAGAACGTGATTAAACACACAATAGTCTGCAATCACTTCCATCCTCTTTTAGGGTGTCGTTGAATAAAACATGAACACAGTTCACGGCGGTTGTTTATGCCACAATGCACTCTCTGTTTATAGCTGTGCGCTCTTCCTGCTTCCCAGTTACCCCCCCCCCCCCCCCCCTTTCTCCCCGTTTCGCTTACGTGGAATTCTGAAATCACCCATTTGTATCAATTTGAACCAGTAGTGGATGCATCTGACAGCAGAAACAATGTAAATGGGAAATCGATCAGTTTTTCCGTAAATGAGATCATTTGGAGTCCATCTATCTATACCTAGAAATCGCTTCAGAGCAAAGATATGAACAGATTCACAACAGACAGCCGCTTTTTCTAGTCCCCATAGCTCAGAGCTGTATAATCGGCTGAACCTGAGTATCAAACAGTTTTATAAATAGCGTGAATGAAGAATTGTTAAGAGAGAGAGAGAGAGAGAGAGAGAGCAAACACTGACAGAGGACTCCACCTCAAAACCTCCTGCTTTGTGTTACACTCTTCTTGCCCCTTAAGCTGCCAATCAATTGACAAATCCCCTCCTCCCCCCTAACACCCCCCCCCCACTCCCAGCCACTTCCTCCCTCTCCCCCTCTCCGTCCCTTTGCCCCTCCCGTTCCCATACCGCGTGCTCACATCGGTGACATAAACATCTCCACCGGGCCCATACAGATCGCTGTTGCTCTTGTACATGCAGACCCTCGCGGAAGCCTCGGGTGACACCCGGGTGCTTGACTACCCTGCAGTGTTTCACGTGTTCAAACAGATAAGTGGCTGCACTGTGTTTGTGGAGGGAGTTCTGCTTTTTTTTTTCTCTCCCCCCCCCCCCCCCCCTCCCCCTTATTTTTTTGTCGGCTGTGTTTGGACACGTATATGGGCAAGAAACTGTGGGAGCGATGACAGACACAGACAGAG
>CM065715.1:8899514-8904514 GCA_033310375.1 Conus canariensis
CGGGTACTCCCTCTCTCTTTATCTGTGTGTGTGTGTGTGTGTGTGTGTGTGTGTGTGTGTGTGTGTGTGTGTGTGTGTGTGTGTGTGTGTGTGCGTGCGTGCTCGCGCGTATGCGTGTGTGTATACATCTGCTACAGCATTTAGTACAAGTTCAACAAAAGAGCACTGTCAAATATGAAAAATGGGAAACCCAATCTGGCAATACCTCTCCCGTTGTAAAACAAAGAATCGTTGTCATCGTCACTCGTCATTGTCTGGGTTTTAATGTCTTTTCTTTACTTCATGACGATGCTGAGTCTTATCCTGGGCAACAAAGCCAATGCCAAACATCCTCTTGACCTCCTTTCTTGTGGTGCCGTCGTCGCTCGGAATGGACCTAAAACACTCAAGTATACCGTTCACTTCGTTCAGCGTATTGCTGCTGAATTGTGTCTATAAACAGTGGCTACGGGTTTGCTTTTCTTTGACCCAATTGGCTCGTTCTTTATGCTAGTTCCACTAAGCGTCCCAGTTAAAAAAAAAAAAAAAAAAGAGAGAGAGAGAGAGAGAGAGAGAGAGAGAGAGAGACGGGAAGAAAAAAAAAGAGCCTGCCTACCTGACCTAGTCATAGGTAATATCCATCTTTCTCTATGAATGCCAGAGCTGCACATTGACAGCAGACCTGGAGCGAGAAATTAAGGCGTTGGAGCATACATGCTTTGGAAGAGAATTTCGCCGGGGTTTTTTTTTTTTTGTTTTTGTTTTTTTTTTCTTCTGCCGGGTCCGCCGTTTACCGTTTCGCCGTTTACTTTTCCGCCGTACTAACATGAAACACGAAAAATACCTTCCCATGGTTCTGTATACACACACACCACACACACACACACACACACCACACACACACCACACACACACTATATATATATATATATATATATATATATATATAAACAGTACGTGCTAACCTATAGCTCATTTGCTTCAACACAAGGCAGCGATGCTGTAGCCAGTAACTGGACATTTTTGACCACAGGAAACTGGTATCTAGTCAGGCACAGACTGAAATCACCATCATATCATCTTGACCAGCTCCATATTTGGGCCAACACTGACCAACACGGCCATGGTCAAACAGGCCTAATGACCAGCATGCGCCAGGATGCACGGACACGGATGTATGGACGGGCATCGCCGCTGACCTTTGAAATGTCATGATGAACTCAAATAGCAGCAACATATTCGAGCTTTGTGCTACACTAGTAGTAGTAGTAGCAGCAGCAGCAGCAGTAGTAGTAATTCTCCTTCAACTCTTATTACTTTTCTTTTTGTTATGGATACAAATTTCTAGTAATTTTACTTGTGTTTCTGCTTCTTCTTGGTCTTTCTTTTCTTTGTTTATTTTTCTTCTTCTTCTCCTCTTCCTCGATCATCATCATCATCAGCATCATCATCATCATCATCATCATCATCATCATCATCATCATCATCATCATCATCACCACTACCTTCTCTTCCTTCCCCTCCACCTATCATATTGTCGTCGTTGTCGTCGTCGTCGTTGTCGTCGTCGTCGTCGTCGTCGTCGTCGTCGTCGTCGTCGTCGTCGTCCTTCTCCTCCTCCTCCTCCTCCTCATTTTCTTCTTCTGCTTCTGCTTCCTCTTCTGCTTTTTTTCCTCTTCTTCTTCTCCTTGCTGTTGTTGTTGTTGTCATTGTTGTTGTCGTTGTTGTCGTCGTTGTTGTTGTTGTTGTTCTTCTTCTTCTTGCTGTTGTTGTTGTTGTTGTTGTTGTTGTTGTTGTTGTTGTTGTTGTCTTTGTTGTTGTTGTTTGTTGTTGTTGTTGCTTTGTTGTTGTTGATATTGATGTTGTTGTTGTTCATCTTCTCCATATTCTACTCGTCCACTTCTTACCCTCTGTCCCCCTTCTTCACGCCTTCAATCCAATCCCCCTGTGGCTCTGTGGTTTTATGGGCCCATGTCTTTGAAGTTCTCCCCCAGAGAAACACGTTTCAGGTCATCCGCGCGGTGGGCGTGCCAGTGGAAGCGGCCACCTCAGCCTCGCCGGTCAAAGGTCTTAACGTCGCAGGTGTCTGGGCATTAAAACAGCGGCCATCTAATCCACCCCGGTGACAATGGCGCTACCCTTATACCTGGCCTACGTTCAGCCGACGCCTTGTTCTTCTACATCCTCCTCCAATACAGTTTGCGGCTTGTCCAAGTTTAGTAGTAGCAGTTGTCTTTGAAACTAAGTTTGGCCATGAAAATCAACACAGGCACTTGAAACGGTACCAAGGTCTGTCCATACTTCTTCTTCTTTTTCTTCTCCTCCTCCTCCTCCTCCTTCTTCTTCTTCTTCTGCGTACGCAGGCTGATACTCCTGCGGACACTCCCTATATGGACAGACAAGTATTAATCCCATCTACCCAACAAAGGGAGTGGAGTTTTGTACGTATGGCCGGTTTTTTTTTATCCCGCCATTAAGGCAGCCATACTCCATCTTCGGGGAAGGTGCATGCTATGTGTAACGTGTCATCCATACCAGTCCATACAAATCCAGCAAAGGATGTTAAATCGACTGGAAGCACAACATTGAAATCCTGCTATATATACATATATGTAGACGATCGAAATCTGGCTAGTTCATTCTCCACAGTTGTCTGTCCAGACATCATGCGTTAATGAAGAAAACCGACATTACAAACCACAGTGTGCGACAGCTGGGATTCCTGTTTGTATTATGTTGTATATTATGCTGTATTGTGTTGTGTTATTTTGTGTTGTCTTGTACTGCATTGTATTGTATTCAGTTGTATTGCATTACATTCTGTGGCATTGCGTTGTATTGTGTTGTATTGTATCGAAGTGCATTGCATTGCATTGCACTGTATTGTATCGCATTGCACTGTATTGTGTTGTATTGTATCGAAGTGCACTGTATTGTATCGCATTGCACTGTATTGTGTTGTATTGTATCGCATTGCACTGCATTGTATCGCATTGCACTGTATTGTGTTGTATTGTATCGCATTGCACTGTATTGTATCGCATTGCACTGTATTATGTTGTATTGTATCGCATTGCACTGTATTGTATCGCATTGCACTGTATTGTGTTGTATTGTATCGCATTGCACTGTATTGTATCGCATTGCACTGTATTGTGTTGTATTGTATCGCATTGCACTGTATTGTATCGCATTGTACTGTATTGTATCGCATTGCACTGTATTGTGTTGTATTGTATCGCATTGCACTGTATTGTGTTGTATTGTATCGCATTGCACTGTATTGTATCGCATTGCACTGTATTGTATCGCATTGCACTGTATTGTGTTGTATTGTATCGCATTGCACTGTATTGTGTTGTATTGTATCGCATTGCACTGTATTGTATCGCATTGCACTGTATTGTATCGCATTGCACTGTATTGTGTTGTATTGTATCGCATTGCACTGTATTGTGTTGTATTGTATCGCATTGCACTGTATTGTATCGCATTGCACTGTATTGTGTTGTATTGCATCGCATTGCACTGTATTGTATCGCATTGCACTGCATTGTGTTGCATTGTATCGCATTGCACTGTATTGTATCGCATTGCACTGTATTGTGTTGTATTGTATCGCATTGCACTGTATTGTATCGCATTGCACTGTATTGTATTGCATTGTACCGTATTCAATTGCATTGCACCGTATTGTGTTGTCTTGCATTGCATTGTATTATATTGTGTTGTATTGTATTACATTGCACTGTATTATGTTGTATTGCACTGTATTGTACTGCATTGCACCGTATCGTACTGTATTGTACCGAATTGTCTTGTCTTGCATTGCATTGTATTATATTGTATTGTGTTGTATTGTCCAAAAAAGAACCGCGTCGCCAAAAAAAATCTGATTAAATATCAGTTAGGATGGCGTATCTCGTCCTTGTCAATAAATCTTGACAGAAAAAAAGGTTTTATCATGCCAAAAATAAAGATTCTTGTGTGTGCAATTATTGCTCCGTTCCAGCCACTTTGCACGCTCTATGCGCTTCACTCGACAACTATTCTCATTCACGTTTTCAGGAATTGATATATGTGCCCTGATGATTATCACTAATTATACTAAAATCTCATCAGCCCATTCAGTGAGACATCGGACCACATGAAGGTGACGGTGCTGACACCGGTGAGGAAAAGATTGGGATGGGCCTGTAATGAGACATGGTACAATGGCTGTGCTGAAAGCCATTTCTTTATGGAACAGTTGAAGGAGAGGATCAGAAGAGAAGACAACAACAACAACAACAACAACAACAACAACACACACACACACACACACACACACACACACACACACACACACACACACACACACACACACACACACACAAACAAACAAACTCAACTTCCGCCCAAAACAACGAAAAAGAACCAAACAAACACAAAACAACAACAATAACACACACACGCACAACTTCCACCCAAAACAACGACAAACAAACAAACAGAAAACAAAACAAAACACACACACACACACACACACACAACACACACACACACACACACACACACACACACACACACACGATGGACTAACAACATTACAAAGAAACATTTGTAGATACATAAACCTTCGCACAGCTGGTGAAATCTGTTGAATTGTTTGTTATTCACTGTAACGCTTCAGTGTCTCTCCACGGATTAAAAGAAAAGATGTGCCATAAAGATTAAAAGAAAAGATGTGCCACAAAGGAAAATATGTTTGTTTGCTGTGTATATAATGGGGGGTGAAGGAGATTTGAAATTGTGAATATCAGGTGAGGGGAGGGGGGGGGGGGAGCGAAGCGGGGAAGGAGTGGGGGAGGGGGTGATCGGTGCGTCTGTATGGTGCGGTGAGTGTAATGGGGAGAGTGAGCGTTCAGGGAGAGATGTGAGAATGAGCTGGGGGGATAAAACAATGGAAGGGGCGACGGGGCAATGGATATAAGAGAGAATGTCTCCATATATGCACAGCTCTATCTCCCATTCCCATGTAT
>CM065715.1:8909514-8912014 GCA_033310375.1 Conus canariensis
GGGTGGGTTGCAACTTCTCCATACTTTCCCCCTCAGGGGTTCGGCATGGCAGACCCAACGTCTCTCCGTATCCATCTTGTAAATGAAGTATCTGTCCTTAACGTGCGCCTAGCTCTGGCACTTTGGGGCAAGGTCTGCTGGGGATGAGGAGGGATATGAAGGTGGTGGCGGTGGGGGGGGTGAGAGTGGGAAAACATGGAGTGGGATGGTGGGAGATGGAGGGGCGAGTTTCTTGTTTTTGTCTTTTATTTTTTATATCATGTCGAAGTGTTGGTTGTTGTGTCGCCAGCATGGAGGAATGATTTCACTTGAAAGATTTCCAGGTTCAGAACTAGTGATGCGGTACTTACCTGCATGGTAGTAAATTGCTGTATGTCAGGTTCCGTCTAACATCACTTTTAGTGAACAGACGTTAAACAACTAACAAGAAATGTATGTCACGTGGAAATTAATCTGCTTTCTACTTCCTGGATCCTCCTGCTCCTCTTCCACTTTCTTTTCTTCTTCTTCTTCTTCTTCTCTTCTCTTCCCTTCTTCTTCTTCTCCTCCTTCTAACCACTCTGCATCGTGGGATTTTTTTAACGAACTTATGAGGTTTACCTAAACACATTACAAAAGAGGCCACTTGATGTCTTTGTGAATGACGTGTAGACACAACACAAGTGGGCTTTTTGTCATGTGTGTGTGTGTGTGTGTGTGTGTGTGTGTGTGTGTGTGTGTGTGTGTGTGTGTGTGTGTGCGTGGTGTGTGGTGCGTGCGTGCGTGAGTGGTGCGTGTGTGCGCGTGTAATTGCACGCGTGCGCGTGTGGGTGTGTGAGTGTGTTTGTGTGTTTGTGTGTCTGTCCGTGCGGGCAAAAGCGCGTTCGTGCGTGCGTGCGTAACATACATGCACGCGTGCGTGATACGTCCCACGCGCGTTTCTGTATGTATATGTTGTGTGTGTTTTCGAACCGCTTGGAATTTCTTCACCACTCCGAGTTTGTCGCTGGGTAATATACTGAAGTAGCAGAAGCATTACTATTACTACTACTACCACCAGTACTGCTGCAGCTTTCGTTGAACTTAATGATCTGCAGTATCTGACGAACGAATAGTAATAGTACTTACTTACTTGATACTTGATACTTGATGTTGTCGGTGTTTGAGACCCGTGGTTACAGGTCAGTTTACCGATCGATGTGTTGTCCCTGTCTACAGCTGCTTGCACTTGCAAGATCTATTGATAGCAGGTCGGGTTATACAGTGCTGGGTGGTTGGCCCAGTGGGCGTCAAGTCTGTTTTTAAATGCGGTTATGCTGGGTGTGGACACAACTGACTCTGGTAGGCTGTTCCAAGCCGACACCACTCTTTCGGAAAAGAATGAATTCCGAACTTCTAGGCGGGACCTATGCTTTACAGGCTTCTTGTTGTGGCTTCTGGTGTTGCATCTGTCGTGCAGCTCGAAGTTGGGCCGGCTTGTGTCGTATATGCCAGTAATGTATTTGTAGAGGTCAATCATGTCTCCCCTGCGTCTGCGGTGTTCCAGGCTGGGCAGCTTGAGGATTGACAGGCGTTCGGGGTATGGTTTGTCCTTCAGTTTGCCAATGAGTTTTGTGACTCTGCGTTGAACGTCTTTTATCTCTCGTTGGAGGGTCTTCTGGGATGGTTGCCAGACTGAGTGGCCATACTCCAAGACTGGTCTCACGAGTGCTTTGTAGAGCTGGATGAAGGTCTGCTCTGTGAGATGATGAAAGGATCGCCGTATATCGCCCAGGATAGTAGCTGTAATAGCAAGAGCTGAAGCAGCAGAAACGAGCGAACAGCAGCAACAACAGCAGCAGTGGCAGCAGCAACAACAGCAGCAGTGGCAGCAGCAACAACAGCAGCAGTGGCAGCAGCAGCAACAGCAGCAGTGGCAGTAGTCATAACAGTCAGCAGAAAACGAGGAAGAAAAGTAGAAGGAATATAGTGGAGTGGGTGGAAAAAGAGGAGGATATGGGGAAAGAGTTCTGGTTCTTGTGGTGGAGGTGATTGTTTATAGATATGTAGTTACAACCAAAAGACAACACAAGTGGTAATTGGTGTAAACCTTACAAGTTATAGCGGACTGGTGTAACAATGCCAGTAGTGTTCATAGTAGTGGCGAGGATAGTAGCAGCTGTGATGCGGTGGTAGTAGAAGTAGTAGTAGCAGTGGAAATAGTTGTAGCAGTATTTGTAGTTGTAATAGCAGCAGCAGCAGCAGCAGCGTAGTAGTAGTAGTAGTAGTAGTAGTAGTAGTAGTAGTATAAGTAGTGGTGGGCCCTATTAGTAGCAGCAGCTGCAACAGCACACACACACACCACACACACACACACACACACACACACACACACACACACACACACACACACACACTCACACCACACACACTACACACAACATACACACCACACACACACACACACACACACACACACACACACACACACACACACACAACACTACATTATACTACACTACACACCACACACACACACACA
>CM065715.1:8917014-8922014 GCA_033310375.1 Conus canariensis
CCACCGTAACCACCCCCCCCCCCCCCCCCCATCTCCACTGAAACACACACACATCAGTCTGCACTTACAAATATTCTCCCTCAAGTCTACAGACACACCCGTAGACACCCACACCCACTCTCGACTCACAAGTAAGAAAAAAGAAAATTGGGTAAAAAGTGTTTTCGTGACCCGTTGCCTGAAGAAGAAAAGAAAGGGGTTGGCCACAGAGAGCCTGACCTGAATCCTCCGGGTCAATTGACATGAGGGAGTGACATGGAAAGTCTGGCACACTGCCATATCTACCTACCCCCAGCTCCCGAGACGAACGTATCAAATCAGGTCCACCTTGGAGAGGTCCTCAGGTAGATACTGTGGCTCTTCTGTTTGTCCCTGTGTTTATCTACCATTGTGTCCATGCCCAGTAATAAACGGCGGCTGTCCAGTCACGGTCAGTTATCTCACACCACCTTGGCCTACTGATTGAGAAACTGGCTTTTAACACACTCCGAGGCATGCACGCAAGAAAAGGTGTTCAAGGAGTCTTGCGCATGTATTTATATGGTCATGAACATACACACATATGCGCACGTGAGCATGCGCTCGCGCGCGTGCGCGCACACACACACACATATAAAACCAAACACAGATACTCACACAACACACACATAGCAAGGGAGCGCGCGCACGCACACACACACACACACACACACACACACACACACACACACACACACACACACATACGCACACAAACACAAACACACATGGAAACACGTCTAACACACACACACACACACACACACACACACACACACACACACACACACACGCACACACGCACGCACGCAAGCGCGCGCGCGCGCGCGCACACACACACACACACACACACACACACACACACACACACACACACACACACACTCACATCTCAATGTGTACAAGCACAAACCCACCTCATTGTATACGAGAATGAGCTCATGTCAATGCATATGGAAACACTCCCACCTCAGTATGAACGGAAACCGACCCACCTCCATGTCTATAAAACAGACCTACCTCAATGTGTATGAAAACCGAGAATTCAATGTGTTTTAAAACGGATCCGCCTCAATGTGTACGAACAGAGACAGTACGAAAAGAGACACACCTCGTAGAGCATCAGAGCCACCCCAGTGTGTAAATACAAAACCACCACAATGCGTATGACAACAAACACACCTCGATGTGCATAGGAAACAGACCTACCTCAGTGCAGTGTGTGTGTGTGGTGCGTGCGTGCGTGCGTGCGTGCGTGCGTGCGTGTGTGTGTGTGTGTGTGTGTGTGTGTGTGTGTGGTGTGTGTTGTGTGTGTGTGTGTGAGAGAGAGAGAGAGAGAGAGAGAGAGAGAGAGAGAGAGAGAGAGAGAGAGAGAGAGAGAGAGAGAGATGAAAGCAGATCTAATGTTCATGAAAACACCCACCTCAATGTGCATGAAGATATACCCACTTTAATCTACACGAAGACACATCCACCTCCATATCAGTGAAAGGAAACCCATCTCAAAGTGTGTGTGTGTGTGTTGTGTGTGTGTGTGTGTTGTGTGTGTGTGTGTGTGTGTGTGTGTGTGTGTGTGTGTTGTGTGTGTGAAATAGAGATAAAAAAAAACCCTTAATGTGTATGGAGATAGACCCACTTCAACGTTACAACGCGAACGAAAACAATTCCACCTCAATGTGTATGAAAACGAACACTCCACATATCTGAAAACAAACCCAACTCCATATACATGGAAAAAAAAACCCAGCAACAAATGCACCTAAGTGTGTATTACAGCAATCCCACCTCAGAGTGAATAGAAACAGACCCCCAGTTCAATGTATACGAATACAGACCCGATTGAACGTGCACGAAAACAAACGACCTCAATCATATTTACGTACGGTTCACCACGGAGTATATGGGGGGAAAAAGAGATCGTGTTAATGTGAACACAGACACACCATCTCCGTGTTTATGCCACTCGTACGCCCACTGCGTGCATATTACAACAGACAGACCACACAGTCACACAGCCTACAGAGGCGTACACGCAAACAAACGGATAGCCTCAGTGTTTATGTTGTCTATTCATGGAACACATCCCAGTGTGTGAGTGTGTGTGTGGTGTGTGTGTGTGTGTGTGTGTGTGTGTGTGGCGTGAGTGCAAAACGAATGAACCACTTCGATGCTTCCGAATAGGCTACCTGCAGTGTAATGCCTACGCTGCAGCGCCCCGACCTAGATATTCAAAGCGCCGGAACATCTCAGTATGTCGTTCTGGTGGTTTGGTGTGGTAGTCTCCTTTCCCACTCTCTTTAGAAGGGTTATCCATGGGTGTCATGTCACAGTAGATGATGTGGAAGTGTAAAGGGAGTGTGACTAACTGAATTAGTATGAGCTCACTCAGCTCCGCGGACCGTTTGGTGTGCACGAACATCCCACCTTGATTTCTCCTTTGCTCGTCTATTTTAATTTTGCTACCAGTTTTACCG
This sequence comes from Conus canariensis, assembly GCA_033310375.1. Taxonomy (NCBI): domain Eukaryota; kingdom Metazoa; phylum Mollusca; class Gastropoda; order Neogastropoda; family Conidae; genus Conus; species Conus canariensis. The sequence continues at coordinate 8,919,507 of CM065715.1, forward strand.
GTTTGTTTCTTCGGGTTGAGAGAGAGAGAGAGAGAGAGAGAGAGAGAGACAGACAGAGACAGGGACAGAGAGAGAATGATGATTTCTTAAACAAATCCATGCCCCCATCTGAAGGGGTTGAATCCACACAGTATAAATAACAATATAACCGGATACCGTGTTTAACTGTTTCAACTATATGAAGTTGACAAACATAGGCTACCCTCTTTGTGCATACTCGTTAAGAAAAGTCTCTGATTCACTGGAAAAAGATTCATACACGTTGTAAACTGCAAGGTTTCTGATAACATTTTCATTTCTATCTTTTCTTTTTTTTATTTTAATAATAGCTCTACAAAACGAACACTACACAATGGTCTACTACCTTATGTACAATAACATTTTGACAGAATGATTTCATCTTGAGTCATTTAGCGCTGAACGGCTAAGCACTTAACGATTCTCATTCTCGGTTGCTGAGATACAGAAACGACAGACAACATTTCCAATTTTACCATTCTTGTATTTCTGAGAATGGAAGCCAGTTTCAGACAAAAACAAACCTAAACGTGGTGAACACAGTTCTGACCATACTATTCACGGTTTACTTTTAACATTCTGTGGGCCTGCAATGAAGATCTGCCGCTCGTCTGAATACGAGACTCCCAAGCATACCCATTGTCTATAATGCGCCGGTAAAAACAAATCGAAGTTTTGTTTTCTTTTTTTCTTTCTTTCTTTTTTAAAATGCACCCCACATCCTAATTATTCCATACATAATAAAGACCGTAATAACATAAACAATTACGTATATTTCTTGCCCGCGTTTGTGTCACTCTTTGATACAGTTTTTACACACCCGAGCTGTCATCCACCTGATCTATCTTTAACTAACACATAAATAATTTTGAGAGAGAGAGAGAGAGAGAGAGAGAAGAGAGAGAGAGAGAGAGGAGAGAGAGAGAGAGAGAGATGTACTCGCAATCCGAATTTTCAGAAAATTCCACCGTGCGATCCCGGATCCGATCCCCCCTCCGCCTTTTGTCAATTCAACACATACATCTGTTGTTTTATGCAACAGCGTATAATGTTATCCTCTTCATGACTTGATCATTAGACCTAAATGATCTCTTCAAAAACAAACTACATTTTACTCGATCACATCATGCGTAAAAAAAAAAAAATGCATTTAAACTAATATTCATGTGCCTGTTGCTGCACATTTTTTTCCCCCGTTCTTTACTCCCCCTACCCATGATCTAACGTCGTTGATCGCGAACCACTAAAGCAGGTTATCATAAAACGCTTGCCGCCTACAACAGCTGTTGTTGACAATGGCTGCCGTTCTCAACGCGTTGGACTAAATTAGCATCTAGTGCTGTTTTGTTGATAGTGAAAGGTACACTGAGGTAGGTTCGTGGTGGGATGGACTGAGAGTGAGGTGGAGTCCTCACGTAAACACTGATTCGTCATCTGTCGAATGGTCACTCAACCAGAAACATTTTGTGCAACGTGGACGTTCAAGTTTTCACCGGACCTGACGACAGCCAGTCTGAAACACAGTGGGTAGAGACATTAGACTGATGTTGGTTCAGACAGTGTGACACAGACACATGGTAATATTATCTACACTATTCAATTCGGCTTCAGCTTGTTTCAAGACCTACGCAGTCTTGTGGCTATAAGGACTGAGTATTGAGCAAGAAGCGTGAGTTTACTCTTCAACGCCCATGCGCTAACCGGACTTTCCATTTTGCGCACGTTGATCTTGCCGCCTGTGTGTGTTGTCACAACTATCCCCGCCTTGTCTTAAGGTATCAACGGACCACGAAGAGGGCACACCCTGCATTCTGTCCTCACCCCGACTGGCCACACGGATAGGAGAAAGGGGACGGGGGAAGGGGGAGAGCAACAAGGGGAAAGAATGCGGGCCGGAGATATGGGCCAAGCAGACGACAAGTAAGCTCTGCGTCATTCAGTTTTCGAGGTGAGCGCAGCACACAGCAAGGTTTTCGGGGTCCTGCGTGGTGTTTCGTGAGTGTTTACGCCAGCTTTTCGTGAGTTTTGAGAAACTCTGAAACTTAAGCAGTGAAATTTGTTCTCCGCTTCCATTACTGACTCGACCACGATGGGCAAACGGACGAAGTTGTATACCATCTGTTTGATCTTGTTTCCGGTGGCTTTTGCGGGTTTTGTAGTAGGGTTTGGGTGTCCAGTGTGGCTCGCTAATTCGGCCAGTAACCAGGGTCTGTGGCAAGGATGCGACAATGTGTTCAAAAATTGCTATACACTGGACTTCGACGATGGTGGAGGTATGTATAGAAATCGAAACTAGTGAAAGGTATGACCAGCACTTGTTGATTTTGTCATGATTACTGTTTGGTTGTATTGAAAAACATGTTACACTGTTTCTTAAGCCAACACACTACTGTTAGTCTGACATGCAGTGAAGTGTTTGATGTAAATCTCTCTCTCTCTCTCTCTCTCTCTCTCTCTCTCTCTCTCTCTCTCTCTCTCTGTATATAAAAG
>CM065715.1:8934514-8937014 GCA_033310375.1 Conus canariensis
CCCCCCCACACGCACACGCACATACACGCACGCACGCACAGACAGAGACAGACAACAGGCGCGCGCGCGCGCGCGCTCACACACACACACACATACACACGCGCGCGCGCGCTCACACACACACACATAAACACGCGCGCACACGCGCACAAGTGCGCACACCCACCCACACACTCGCACGCATAAAAAAAACCCATGTATTTTCAAGCTCGCAAAGATACAGATTACATGCTCAACTCTGTGTAGTGTGTGTGTGTGTGTGTGTGTGTGTGTGTGTGTGTGTGTGTGCGTGTGGTGCGTTGTCGTGCGTGCGTGCGCGTTGTGTGGGGTGTGTGTGTGTGTGTGTGTGTGCGCGTGCAAGAAGAGGGGTGGTGGAGAGATGTGTTTTGACGGAACATGATACAACATGGAACATTCACCTGTATGGGAACTAATGGGCATGTTTCGGTCAATATAATGTTCAGAAAAAAAAGATCGAACGTCTGAGTGGAATAACTACCAGAATTACTACATTATTTTCTATTGTGCTCTAAACCTATTTGAAATCCAATGGATTTATATGCTTGATCCCCTTCAAATGAATTCTCTCTCTCTCTCATCTCTCTCTCTCTCTCTCTCTCTCTCTCTCTCTCTCTCTCTCTCTCTCTTTCATTCACAACAGTATTTGAAGCTGGAAAATACGTTTGTCGAACATCGACGTTTATTGTTTTATACTAGCGTTAAAGCAACATGCACATCTGAGTATTGCTAATGAATAATGACTTGTACAGGTACAACGATTGTTCTGCCAGTAAGAGTGTTTGGTTTGTTCTAATCACACCAAACATGCATTCCATTTTCTGTTTACTGTCCAGCTGTCTCGGACTTAAGGAGAAGATGTTTCATCATTTGTTTGTTCTCGTTCACAGGAAAACACATTCTCAGTCTGTAAATCAAGTTGTAATGACGACGTTTAGCTATGTTTATTCGTTTACGTGTAACGGAGGAAAACTGTTGAGTGATTCTGCTTGAAAACAATGTTTTAAAATCTTGTCAGCAAACAGTCTGACTTTTGTCTTCTTCACTCATGAAAAAAAGGCATACTGCAAGTTATTGTGTCAAGTTCATGGTGGTGACGTACTTTATGACTCAAATTTCAATGCAAACCTCTTCGTATTGGGTTTTTTTTTTGGTTTGTGTGAGGTGTAGGCCTACAGAATTGTTTGCTAGAAAGATATGAACTTAATATGGGACAATGACCTGATGAACAGTAAATAAAAATCTAACTCTTACTTGTCTGTCTGTTTCTCTGTCTCTCTCTCTGTCTGTCTGTATCTTTCTCTCTTTCTCTCTGTCTGTCTGTCTGTCTGTCTGTCTCTCATGCAAGATAGGTAATGGTCGTCCAACAATTTCACGCCTCTGTTTAGATATATATGTTATCTATCTATATACATATATGCATCTGTCTGTCATCTATCTATCTATCTATCTATCTACCTATCTATCTGTCCATTTATCCATACATCTGTCTGTCTATCTATCTTCTATCTATCTATCTACTATCTATCTGTCCATTTATCCATACATCTGTCTGTCTATCCACCCATCCATCCTTCTGTCTGTCTGTCTGTCTGTCTATCTGCCACATTATTCATCTTACGCAAATATAGTTGTGGCTTATCCCTTCCCACTCAAAATCCCTCACTAGAGCCTTTCCATAGCCGTCTCCGAACCTCTCCCGCTACCTCCTTTCCCACCCTACTTTAGGCCCGAGGGCCGAACACGAATCTATTAAACAAAGTTGATAATCTCTGTCTGCCTTTTTGTCGGTAGGTCTGTCTGTCTGTCTGTCTGCCCTCTCTCTCTCTCTCTCTCTCTCTCTGCGTGTGTGTGTGTGTGTGTGTGTGTGTGTGTGTGTGTGTGTTGTGTGTGTGTGTGTGTGTGTGTGTGTGTGTGTGTTGTGTGTACATGTCACCCTCTGTCTCTTTAATTGTCTGTCGTCGTCGGTCGGTCTCTCTCTCTCTCTCTCTCTCTCTCTCTCTCTCTCTCTCTCTCTCACACAACACACACACACCAACCCCCCCCCCCCCCCGGCCTTTCTCTATGTCCTCTTTGAACTGTCTTGTCACGTGTATTCATCCTCGCAAATGCTTTTTGCTAGGTCTGTCATGCTTTGTTCGTCTATACGTTGCTTTTCTGCTTCGTGATTTATTGCAGATCTGTCGGAATCCGTAGCTGAATGATAACCAGAATCTTTGAAGGGTCTTGTGATAGGTCATACTGAAAAAAGAGTAAACTGACGGCAGTCTTTCGACGGTAGTATAAAAAATAGATGTATTATTTAACGAAACTACAATCAAAGTTAGTGTATCATTTAAGGAAAACTATAATCAAGGGTTCGTGTGTGTATGTGCTTTACAGATAAAAATGTGAGAATGGGACACAATGAAAAAAAGGAAAAAAAAGTCTAATTACTAAGGGAACGGTACGGATTCTTGAGCATTTTGTGTTGAAAGTGCAC
>CM065715.1:8939514-8952014 GCA_033310375.1 Conus canariensis
ACATACACACACACTCACACACACACACACACACACACACACACACACACACACACACAACACTAACACTAACACTAACACCGAACGTCACGTGCGCAGGCTTAGGGGGGCTGGCGGGCATCATCGTGTACGCTGTGAAGATGGACGACGTCACGGACACCAACGGCTTGGAGTACGGCTGGGCCTTCATGCTGGTCGCTGCTGGATCAGGCCTCGCTTTCCTGCTCGGCATCGGCTTCTGCGTTTCGGGCATGTTTATGGAGAAAACGTGAGTAGGAGGGGGGTGGGGGTAGGAGGGGGGTGGGGGTAGGAGGGGGTGAGGGGAGGGGAAGGAGAGAGAGAGAGAGAGAGAGAGAGAGAGAGAGAGAGAGAGAGAGAGGATGTGTGTGTGTGTGTGTGTGTGTGTGTGTGTGTGTGTGTGTGTGTATGCGCTCGTACTTGCGTATTGGGTACGTGTGTGTGTGTGTGTGTGTGTGTGTGTGTGTGTGTGTGTGTGTGTGTGAACCTTGTCGGGGTGTCAGCGGTTTTTTTCAGTTCTATTAATTTTTGTGTCCCCGCTTACTAGAAATTCTACGTTTGTAATTCTTTCCGATCTGTCTTTGATTCTTTCTCCACCCCCTCCCCCCATCCTCCTCCTCCTGCGCCCCCCCCCCCCCCTTATTTATTATTATTTTTTTTATTGTATTGTGTTCTCAGTATTCTACGCCTTTGCGAACTGTTCGCCTATTTTTAGTCTTGAAAGCCTGTACACATCTTTCTTTCTATCATTTTTTTTAAAGTTCAAACTCGTGATGATTTACCAGTTTTTTGTTTGTCTTTCGGTCTGGCGACAAGGCTGTGAACACGGTCCAGATATCTGTTCATTCTGCCCTGCTCTGCTCTGTTTCCTTGTTGTTACACGGTCATTTTGTTCGACGATTGAAAGATAAAGAATGTGTCAGTAACAGATTAAGCGAAATGGCCGGCCTGTATCCGCTTTAGGATGTCAGTGATTTTCTGTTACAAATTTTTGTATTCGATATATAACTTTGCTGTGCCTGCCACTGTTCCAGGAATGGGTTTATGTTCTCTGTGTGATGACATCCCTGAAACAGACCTTTGTCACTGGCTAGTCTTCATAACGCTGGAATTGAAAAGCACGGCATGCACCAGCACCGACCTCTCAACCCCTTGGGGCCTGAAAAACAAACAAAACAAAACAGAACATGCCGTTTGCCATTTTCCTTGCCTGTTTTGAGGGCTAAACTATCTCCTCCTCGGTCCTTTGAATTTGTCTCCCCTGAAGAACCTCGCTGCTGGAAGTTCAATCAGCTGTGGTTTCTCGGTGTCGCTTTGGTCGTTTGGGTTCGATGCAGTCGCTGCACGAGCTGATGATGGACGCACAAAGTCGAAGTATGATGTTGTTGTTTTTTTTTTCGCAGCACGGTATATTCTTATCCCACTGAGGATGTCGGTCGTTTAGATACTGTGTCATTAATTGTGTTGTTCTGTTGATTAATGTTTTTCAGGTTGCGATGGTTTTCTTTCAGGATTTGTCTTTTTTCACTTCAGTGACATTGCATCCATGCTCATGCCGTTCATTCTGACCCCCCCCCCCCGCCCGGTCCACAGCCCCAGCCCGGCCTGTCCCGCCATTTTCAGGATAAATGTCTTCCCCGCACCCCCTCCCTATGTGTTTGATAGCCCGAAAAAGGCCGTGTGCGGTTGGCATGGATATAACGATTAAAGCTTTAAACTATAGACGTTGACTGATACCGGCGGATCATTGAAATGTCAGAGAAAATGCAGTAGACTGCATACTGTCCCCTGTGAAAGTCCAAAGTCCCAAGTTACCTCCCTTGCTTTTTCAGTCTTCATGATGCTCTTCATGTCAAAGCCGGTCAAGAAGTCCTTAATCCGTCTGAGCTTAGTATTGTTGGCGCCATTGCTGGGCGGGTCGTAAAATTATAACGCTATCTATGTGGAACTGTGTCAGAAAAGAGTGACTGAACTCCTGGGTTTCATTGTCAAAAGAGAAAAAAGGTTGTGGGTAACGTGGATAAGAAATTGGGTCCCACAATAACATCCTGCTCAGAGACTAAAGGCTGAAAACAGAAAGGACTTTGTACCAGCAGAAGAAAAAACCTTGACGTGTGGCAGTATTTTTCAGGTGTCAGACAGATGGGCCTGTTCTTGAATCAACCCACTCCCCGTCCTTATATCAGCTTGGAAAATGCCCACCACCCCACCTCCTACGCCTTCATGTCTAACCCTATTGCTTTCTCACCACAGAACCGACCCGGACAAAACTCCCATCAACGCCTATCTGCCGTCCTCTCAGGGAGGCGACAGCTACGTGATGAGCGCCTACACCAACAAAGGCATGATGGACGACCCCGCGGACAGAGGCCCCAGACCCTCCAACAACGGCCTTCTCCCGGGCCACGCCCTCTACAACGGCTTCGCCCGCACCTCCTTCTCCTCGCCCATGGACGCTCCGCTGCAGGAGCCCCCCTACTACCACCACAGACTCACGCCGGCACCCACGGGCGAGATGAAGAGCATGCAGTACTACTCCTACAGCGGGGAGGACGGGATACCACGCGAGTTCGACCTCAGCGAGGGCTACCTGCCCAGCCGTCCGCGCGCCCCGCCCGCCGACCCGTACTACTCCAGGGGCATCGGCGCCAGCTCCAGAGCCGTGGAGGACCCGTACCTGCACAGGGTCGAGGACCCTTACAGTCGCGGGAGACGGGTGGACGACGACGCGCGAGGCATGGGAGCGGGGTACTTGGGGTCTTCCAGGTACTTTGACGGGCGGGGTGCAGGAGGGCGAGGCTACGACGCCTACGACGACAAGAGGGAGAGCTTGTACAGGTCCGGGAGGTACTGAGCTGGATCGTCAGGGTAGGGTGAGGTAGGAAGGGTGGTGGTGGTGGAGTAGGGGTAGGGGTGGTGGGTTAAGTAGACGAAGCAGAAATACCGAAGGAACACAGACTGGGTGGTGCGGAGTTGTTGAGTGTAAAGGTGATGGCGGTAGCGGTGTGGACCAATCTATACCTGGGTGATAGTGGAGACGCTAATGAACGTAGGGAGGTGGGACGTAGGGAGGTGGAGCAAAGGGAGGTGGGGGCTGTAAGAATGGGGGCTGTAAGAGTGGTGGTGTTAGCAGAGAGGGCTGGGACATAGTTGGCTGAGTGTGGAGACGGTGGTGAACGTAGAAAGGATGATAGTGTGAGAGAGGTGGTGTTAGCAGAGAGGGCTGGGACATAGTTGGCTGAGTGTGGAGACGGTGGTGAACGTAGAAAGGATGATAGTGTGAGAGAGGTGGTGTTAGCAGAGAGGGCTGGGACATAGTTGGCTGAGTGTGGAGACGGTGGTGAACGTAGAAAGGATGACACTGTGAGAGAGGTGGTGTTAGCAGAGAGGGCTGGGACATAGTTGGCTGAGTGTGGAGACGGTGGTGAACGTAGAAAGGATGATAGTGTGAGAGAGGTGGTGTTAGCAGAGAGGGCTGGGACATAGTTGGCTGAGTGTGGAGACGGTGGTGAACGTAGAAAGGATGATAGTGTGAGAGAGGTGGTGTTAGCAGAGAGGGCTGGGACATAGTTGGCTGAGTGTGGAGACGGTGGTGAACGTAGAAAGGATGATAGTGTGAGAGAGGTGGTGTTAGCAGAGAGGGCTGGGACATAGTTGGCTGAGTGTGGAGACGGTGGTGAACGTAGAAAGGATGACAGTGTGAGAGAGGTGGTGTTAGCAGAGAGGGCTGGGACATAGTTGGCTGAGTGTGGAGACGGTGGTGAACGTAGAAAGGATGATAGTGTGAGAGAGGTGGTGTTAGCAGAGAGGGCTGGGACATAGTTGGCTGAGTGTGGAGACGGTGGTGAACGTAGAAAGGATGATAGTGTGAGAGAGGTGGTGTTAGCAGAGAGGGCTGGGACATAGTTGACTGAGTGTGGAGACGGTGGTGAACGTAGAAAGGATGATAGTGTGAGAGAGGTGGTGTTAGCAGAGAGGGCTGGGACATAGTTGGCGAGTGTGGAGACGGTGGTGAACGTAGAAAGGATGATCGTGGAGACGGTGGTGAACGTAGAAAGGATGATAGTGTGAGAGAGGTGGTGTTAGCGGAGTGAACTCGTGTGATATCTGGCCTACGTAGAGCTTTAACGAACGTAAGGAGGGTGGGATCTGTAAGGGCGATGCTGAGGGTGGGGTAGGGTGGACCAGCCTCTACCTGGCTGACCTAGCGATGCGGATGAATGTAGAGACAATGGTGGGACTGTGAGGGGGTGATAGCCGTGGTACAGTGGGCTGATTTTACACGGCAGACGCGGCGATTCAGATCAGCTACAAGGATGGGGGGTGATGGTGGTAGTGGTCGTGATGGGTTGTATGGTAGTGAAACAGGCAGATGTTACTGGCCTAATCAATCAGCTAAGCAAAGTGCCTTGTTCTGTTTCTTGTACTGCTTCTCTGTCTTTTGTCTTGGTATGTCTCTTTCTCTCATGGTCTTTCTTTTCTCCCTGTCTCTGTCTCTCCAGCCACCCCCCACCTCACTGTACGCCATCCGTTCACACTCCCACCACCCTCCTCTCCCTCGCCCCTCCCCCCTCCTCTCTCCCATGTCATTTTGTTTCCACGTCTCTTTTCTCCGTCTATCTGTTCCTGTTAAAAATCAAAATACTTATTATTTCCCCGATCGTCCTATTAACTGCAGGCAACCTTATCTCTTATTTTGGCACCCTTTGTAAGCAGCTTTCTGGAAGCCACAGGCACTTGATTGCCTACCATGGGCATAAACCCCATTCTTGGCAGTATCAACAGTGGTGAATGGCCACTGCCATAGCCCAGACATTCCTGATGACACTTCTTCAGTCGAAACCCGGGACCAGGTCAGGCGGCAAACGGGCCGCTGCAAGGTTGAATCGATGTCTTCTCTTGTCTGTGCCGTCTCCTCTTGGGTCTTGTTCTCCCGATTGAGAGACTGGTTCTCTTGTTTGCACTAGCAGCCTCCCACCTCCTCCCCATCCCAATCCAGGTATTCACAAAACACTTTTTTTATCATAACTGTTTACCTGACATTCGTTTTAAAACCCTAGGCCTACTGTTCATACTAGGAATACAGACGTAATGTGGTCAGATAAATCACTCCGGACTGGGCAAGTGCTGACGAGGAACAGTGTGCCTGATGACTGTGATGCGTGGGGCCCACGGAGATGAGCTGGAAAGGTGGGGGATGTCCCGAGGGGGAAACTGGGTGTTCGTCAGACTTCCTGGCCAGTTGAACGATCACTGTGATACAGCTGTTGTCGTTTATGGATGTCGTTTATGGATGGGAAAAAACCGTCTGTGGAAATACTTCCCATTGTAAAAGTGACGATGACATGATTTTTGTTCACTTTTTTAACGTAATTTTCCTTTTCCCTTTTTTCGTTTGAGTTTTTTTTTGTTCTGAATATTTCCAGTCCCCCCCCCCCCCCCCCCCCCCCTCACAACCCAGGTCTCTTCTGTCATCTTTTTCCCCTTCCTTTTCTGTTTCTTTGTTTTCTCTCTCTCTCCCCATTTGTATCTCTGTAGATTCCCCTTCACGCTTTTGGATTTCTTCTTTTCATTTCTTTCTTTGAAACTTTCTTCTTCTTTCTTTCTTTCTTTTTGGGTTTACTTTTCTTTCTTTCTGTATCTACTATGTTGTGGTGGATCCTTTAACTGTTTACAATTTTTACCTCCTCATCTTTTCATCTACAAGTCAGGTAGCGTGTAATTGTCAGTTTCTCTTTAAAATGACGATGTTACCAACTTGTTCTGAACTTCTCTCCGCATATCAACAATCCTATTTCAGTCCCCTGCACCTCACCTCAGTCACTGTCTGTCCTCTCAACGCTATCCCTTCCTCCTCCCCCCCCCCCCCCCCCCAGAATAAGAGTGGTCCTAGTTCCCCTTTAAATCGGCCGCAACAGTAGACCCACCCTTCACCCCTCATACCATCTTCAGTCCTCTCTGTCTGTCTGTCTGTCTGTTCTGACAGAAAATGCCAGTACTTGTTAAATGAATCCGATGTACAACATATAACAATATTATGTATATTAATTATTGTTGGGCGTTACATGACATTGTACTCATCTGTTTCTATTGCTCTTTTTAAATGTGTCTGTCTGTCTCTCTCTCTTTTACTTGTGTGTGTGTGTGTGTGTGTGTGTGTGTGTGTGTGCGTGCGTGACGTGCGTGTGCGTGCGTGTATGCGTGCGCGCGCGCTGTATCTGATGGAAGTTTATTCCAATGCTGTGTGTGAATTCTATATAACACATGCTTGTTTATGGATCCATTCTCATTCACTCACAGTTTGTGTCTGTCTCTGTCCCTGTCCTGTGGTTTCAATTGATAATACCCATTCGCATGCTTTACTGTAGTACTGTTGTATATGTATATACAAATTCTTTTGATTGATATTATTTTTGTGTTTTGAAATTTTTCCTGCTTAGGGTTATACGCAGGATGGTCCGACAAAGTTTAATAATTTATTTTTTCTTTTTCTTTTGTACCTGGGTCCGTACCAGCCAAATCTATTTATGCACATATCTATGTTTGTTTTGATCTTTTGTTTTGATCTATTTTGAAATGACTTCATGAGTTTAATACGCATAATCTAGTGTGTAAGTATGAGTGTATGTAGAAAAGGGCACATGTAGGCCTACTGAGACATACACAGGTGCGTGTGTGTGTGTGTGTGTGTGTGTGTGTGTGTGTGTGTGTGTGTGTGTGTTGCGTGCGTGTGCGTGCGCCGCGCGCGCGCGCGCGCGCGCGTGTGTGTGTGTGTGTGTGACTGAGAGAGTGAGAGAGAGAGAGAGTTCGTGGTGATGTTTACGAACGTTCACTCATCACAGGTTTCTTTTAGTTACTGATCTGCGCTTACTCAGAATTAAAAGTTCGTTTTAATTCAAATTTAAACAATCATTGAGCTGCTGCTGTACCTTCGAACTGACGTTGACTGTGTCTTTGTTTTACTTCTTTTGTACTGTTTTGAGTAGGTGCACACTATTTTGTATGAGAACTTAAACATGGCAATTTAATTTGATTATCATATAATTTGTACCCAACTACACAATTTGAAATAAAGCGGTTTTTTTGCTATATCATTTTTTGTCTTTCATTACGGTTGTCCACTGTTTGTTGTTGTTGTTATGGCAATACCCCCCCCCCCCCCCCCTCGCAAGTGGAGATAATCTGCTAACGGAAAGAAGCCTATTGAATTTTTTTTTTTTAATAAACTGAATTTCTTTCCATCAATTGATAATCTCTTACGAGGGCAAGTGTGAATGTTGCCGTTGTTGTTCCTGTCTTTGAAGCCGATTCTTCTGTCTTTGTTCCACCAAGAAAGTCATTGCACTTGTTTTCTTCTTTCACTTTCCTCTACGGTTCACTGTGGGAAAGCCATTGGAAATATTTATGCAATTCTTCTTTTGACCTAGGCCCCAGGACTACATGTAAGTGAGGCCCACAGTATCAAGATCGGAGCGACTGGCTATGAACGGCTTTATTCTAAAGTCATAGAAATCCTGTATTCGGAATCGGATATAAAATGTGAAGCATGAAACAAAACATACCACTCCATAACAACTTACGGAGACGGCGAGAGAGTTCAACACAGGATTGCAAGGAGTCTGACAACAGAGCAGTACGGGGCATAACTCCTCCAATTCTGTGAGCTTCGTTACAACGTGATTACCGTCCGTGGAGCTCTGGTCTCCATTACATTACACAGACTATGGAACCACCCTAGATGTCAAAAGGATAGAATGTGTAGCCGTTTCCAACCATCAACACTTCCCCCCTTACACACACACACACACACACACACACACACACACGCACACACACACCACACGCATGCACGCACGCACGCACGCACGCACGCACAAATTCTCTCTCTCTCTCTCTGTGTCTCTGTCTGTCTGTCTGCCTCTCTCTCTCTCTCTCCTCTCTCCTCTCACACACACACACACACACACACACACACACACACACACACACACACACACATACACTACAATTTAAATGTTACACGGATTATGTAACAAAACATTTTGGTGCCTTGCTATTTAAAAAAAAAAAGTGTCAGCATATATATTCACTTGATGTGCCAATGAATCGGTTTACTATAAGAAACGATCAAAATTCCCTTTCAGTTAATTTCCATATCAACGAACAGACAACACAGATGGTAAAAATGTCTCTCAAAGAAAGACATTATTAAAAATGCTTTCTAACCTAATCACAGTGTAAACTAATCACAGGAAACAAAAGCGAGGCTTACCCTCGAAATTTGTTAGGACTTTTTGCTTTCAATGAATCATATTTCATTTCAAAACAAAATTACAAAGAAGGGCTACAAAACGCATAAGAAATATCAACAACAAAACATGTCATCATAAGGATCATAATCATTAACATAGTCATTATCAATACCATCACCACGTTAATAGTGTAATTACCAACGCGACTATTACCACTACTACTACCACCACCACCACCACTGCTACTACTAATTATAATAACAGAATCATAACAATTTCAGTCCCTCAATGAGCATCATATGCGTTTCTTTGTCTGATCACAGACATATATAAGCATAGTAATAATCACAAAGGACACACACACACACACACACACACACACACACACACACACACATGTTAAATAAATAAAAACAAAATGCGTCGCAGCTTCTGATGAATTTGTTGCTGAATACCAGCAGAGTGCAGGTGAATATATATATATATATATATATTATATATATATATATATATATATATATATATATAAAAATAAAATTAGAGTTAAAAAGCCACTCAGAATTCTAAAAGTGCTCAACCAAGTAGGGAGCGACATAACAGTTTAAAATAAGATTCTAAAATGGAAAAGTAAAACCACCTACAGAATTGTTTCGAGCCAAAGTGCTCTCCTCAGGGTATATATAATCTGGGCACGCCACCGGTGTTGAAAAGTGTGGTGTGTGGGCTCTACGCGTGTGGCACGTGGCCTGTAGATTTTTTTTCTTTTTGGGGGCGCGTTCAGGGGGGACGCGCCAAGGAATGGTGCATTGACAAAGATTTCCATTTGTGCCTGCAATTATTAATCGTTTCTACTTTGGAGTTCAGGGATGCTAGATGAGGTTTACATAATATCAGCCACTTTTCTGTAGTACATAAGTTGCATTTTTTAGAAATGTTGTTGTATGGTGTTGCTCTTTTTATAATTTTCCATGATATGTTGTAATCTATTTTCTTATCTTTAAGCTTCCAAATATAGTTACTTAGTTCTGTTTGGTTTTTATATTTTTCATTTTTGAAGGACTGTTTATGGTTTGCATATCTGGTTTTAAAATGGTTTGCCGTGATCCCTATGTATGTTTCGTTATCGCTGTCTGTTGTTACCGTAGCTTGGTACACAATGTTGCTGTGGAGACATTTGTTATTCAGAGGGCACTGGTCTTGTCGGTGGTTTTACTTTTCCATTTTAAAATCTTATTTTAAACTGTACACACACACACACACCACACACACACACACACACAACACACACACACACACACACACACACACGTGACACACACTCGCTGTCAGTCTTGAGAATGCAAGGAAGGGACACGGAGGTGAAAACTGATATTTTTGGCATTGAAAGCTACTGGTCCACTGTGGGTGAGTGTGAACATGGTTGGGCAAGTGCATTCTGCCAATAGTCAATCACAGGTTAGTCATTATTTGTAAGAACACACATCTTCCAAGAAAAGCCTTGCTTTGTTTTATGTGATTCTGACTCATTCGTGCAGAAAGTGGTACTAGGAGTACCTGTGTGACCTTTTTTTGGAAGAGTGGTGATTTCGAACTGCAACTACAAATTCCGATAAGTACATTTTTTGTGGGTCCTCCAACCTCCAATTTCCCCCCACATTTTCTTCCTTTTTTTCTTTTTTTTCTCTCCTTTTTTCCTTTTTGAATGGGGCCTCCATTCTCCTTCTCTCTCTCTCTCTCTCTCTCTCTCTCTCTCTCTCTCTCTCTCTCCTCTCTCTCTCTCTCTCTCCCCCCCCCCCCCATCTTTTTGTCTTTTTTTCTCTCCCTTTGTTTAAAACACGCTCGCTCACCATAAACAATCTGCATGTTTCATTATCGATGAACATTTGCGTGCTGACTTTAATATTTTAACGTATGATACCGAGCGTCCGGGTTTATAACTGTACTAACATGTGATATGCTGACACATTGATGCTGCTGCATTTACTGCTCTTAACAAAATGAAAGAAAACCGAGAAGTACATTCATTGAGACCACGGAAACATACCTTCTTCTCTGACCCACTTACGGCTGTCCTGGCCTATCCAAAATTTGGCTGTCTCCTTGAGATGGCTTTGCTGCCAAGGCGAGCAACGACTGGTTTGACCAGCCAGCTGCCCTCATGATGATGCTGATTGGTGCACGCTGCATAGCCGCTGACTCACTGCAGAGAAATCTGACCCACTGGCATCCCTCGTGCTGGGAGGTATGAAAACGGAAAGTCAACGCCTGCGTCTGTGACAATCCATCGAAGCCAGCGTGCCACAGTGTCTTCCGACACTATGATGTGGTGTCTGTAATGCTATGGTAACTTCCGTGGTCTTCTGACACTATGATGTGGTGTCTGTAATGCTATGGTAACTTCCGTGTTCTTCTGACACTATGATGTGGTGCTGTAATGCTATGGTAACTTCCGTGGTCTTCTGACACTATGATGTGGTGCCTGTAATGCTATGGTAACTTCCGTGTTCTGATGACACTCTGATGTGGTGCCTGTAATGCTATTATAACTTCCGTGTTCTTCTGACACTATGATGTGGTGCCTGTAATGCTATAGTAACTTCCGTGTTCTTCTGACACTATGATGTGGTGTCTGTAATGCTATAATAACTTCCGTGTTCTGATGACACTCTGATGTGGTGCCTGTAATGCTATAATAACTTCCGTGTTCTTTATGACACTATGATGTGGTGTCTGTAATGCTATAATAACTTCCGTGTTCTTCTGACACTATGATGTGGTGTCTGTAATGCTATAATAACTTCCGTGTTCTGATGACACTCTGATGTGGTGCCTGTAATGCTATAATAACTTCCGTGTTCTTCTGACACTATGATGTGGTGCCTCTAAGGTCACAATTACTTCCGTGTTGTCCTTACTAATCAAGGTAGTCCTTCTCAAGTATTCTTTTAATGTGGCTAAAACATGTAAATCTGTGTCTTTGTATATAAAAAAAATTCAAATGGGGTTCTTCTTCTTCTTTCTTTTGGTGTCCACAATCATCATGTTGATTATTCTGACACTTTTGTGTGTATGACCATTTTTTAATCCCGCCATTAAGGCAGCCATTCTCCAACTTCGGGGAAGGTGCATGCTATGTGTAGCATGTCATCCATACCAACGGCCAAACTGGCCTTCTCTTCCCAAAGTTGGTGATGGGATTTTACGTGTGTGCAAGATGTTATGCGTGCGTTCACACACGGAACCTCGGTTCATAGTCTCATTCGAAAGACTTTACGGGGAATGGAGCCAGAACCAATGTTAACTCCGAGGGAAAAAAAAACCCTGTGCCGAAACGGCCCGGCGGAGGTGTGAACCCGCAACCCCAAGATTACGAGTCCGGCGCTCTACCAACTGAGCTATTCTGGACCCCGGGTTCAGTGGGCCCCAAGCTTTGCTACTTTAAAACACGATTAATATAAACTGTATCTTTTTATTTTTTTATTTTTATTTTTTTAGTAATTGACTATAAGACTTACACATGAAATACCCAGTGCATGTACATTTTTGCGTCGCTGCGTAGGGCAAGAAGCATCATAAACTTCTGAGAAAGTTGTGTCACAGTGAACTTTTCAAAGGGACCTAGTTTAACAACACATCTTGCACAATGTTCACGTCCCAGGGTTTGTTTTGAATAGGGGATGTTGGCTTTTCCTCAAAGGCACCTTTACTGTATCTATGCATTAATTCTGTGATTCTTCTTAGGTCTTCTTCAGGTAAACAAACAACCTTCAGGACAATGAAAACGAAGAACGAGCAATCACGTATCTTCTCATACTCGGCGCAAGGTGGGTGTTGACTTATCTTCTCATTTTCAGCGCAAGATGGGTGTTGAGTAACACCCATCTTGCACCGAATATGAGAACTTAAATGATTGCTCGTTCTTCATTTTCATTATCCTGAATGGTTTAGTTTGTTTCATCTGAAGAAGACCTATAAGGTCGAAACGCGTTGTGTTTTGTCTTGTAATCTGTCCACATTGTCTTGCGGAATCACTAACATTTTTTTAAAACTGACTTCCCGGGTTGCGCGTGGCACTCCTAGCTAGCGTGGGTCAGTTTTCTTGGAATGCGAAACTTGGACTCATGCTTGTCGCCTTCAGTCTGGAATTTTCCATTTTTTTCCCCATAGTTCTGTAAAAGTGCTGGCATGCTCCCAGAGAGTAGTGGTTCCCTTGATTCTGAAGCATCCAAT
>CM065715.1:8962014-8967014 GCA_033310375.1 Conus canariensis
TTATTCGTCACTTCACCAGAAACAGCTTAAGACAAAACTTACAAAATCAAAGAGTACAGACCCGAAGAGATGAGTCGAAAAAGGCAATGTGATCTAATCAATTTGCGAAGAATATTCTACTTTTGTTTTGATCAAAAGCAACAAACAAACACATAACAACAACAACAAAAGAGAAAAAAATGAAAAAACGGCCTGTATGATTTGTATGAATATTATCTTTTTTATGCATATGTATTGTTATAAGTGACAGTATTTCCTTAGAATATTAACAATCCCATGGCACAGACCTTTGGCGTGACCTAATCTTGGAAGAAGAAATTGAATTTGCAGTAAAAACTTAAAACGTGGAGAAAAAAAGAAACAGCCAAAACTGACTATACGTGAATACAGTCAAACTAGCTTTCCTGAATTCGCTCAACGTGACACTGCGGCGTCTCAGGATTGGCCGTGATCTTCCTCACTGTCGCACAGCACGGGGAGGGAGGAGGAAACGGAGGACGATACCTACAGTCGGTAACGTTGCCCATCTCTCTCACCACTCTCGCCACAACCACACTCGCTCAGTAAACTGTCGCAACTTGATTCAAGTGCCTATGGCTCCTCGCACACAAACAACAACGAACATTTCGCTGACACTTTTCAATGCTCAGTCACTTGGTAATACTTGTAAAAAGAAACGATCTGCCGTAAATGACTTTATACTCTCCAATGATATCGACATTCTTTGTGTAACGGAAACGTGGTTCAAGGAAAGCGGCGATGAACCAAAGCTACGTGACCTCGCCCCAGCTGGCTATACCACCAAGTCCTTCCCCCGCCCCACCACGACCTGCGGGGGCGGAATCGCATTCGTCATCTCGGATAAGCTGCTCCCCTATTGCTCTTTTGACTCGTCTTTTGATTTTCAGCATCGGACCTTTGAACTTGTTCACCTGAAACTGTCCCTACCTAGCGCTCCTGTCACTAACATTTTTGGGATTTATAGACCGGTACCCAGCAGAAAGAACAAATTTACGCCCAGCATGTTTGTCAACGAACTTCCAGACTTTCTTGAATTTGTAAATGACCTTCCAGGAACATTGTTATTGATCGGCGACTTCAACTTCCATTTCAATAAGCCCACAGTTGGATACACGCCCGAGGTGTTAGAAATTTTAGATACTTTCGGGCTCCAGCAGTCCGTGAATGAAATGACGAACAAACAGGGTAACATAGTAGACTGGGTAGTCTACAGAGACAGTGATCATCTTCTCAAATCCTCAACCGTTGACGATAACCTAGCATCGGATCATTATGCTGTGAAGTGTGAATTAGATATCGTTAGGCCCGCCGTTCCAAAGACTTACAAGGAAGTTAGGAAAATTTCTGCTATCGATATAGAGGCTTTCAAATCTGATCTGAGCACGGCCATACCGAGCGAGCCATCGGCCTGTCAGCTGACCTCTGCCCTCCGTGCCATGCTTGATAAGCATGCTCCAGTGAGCAGGCGCTTGATCACTGATCGCTCACTGTGTCAGTGGCACAACACAGTGGGTCCCGAGTTGTCCGAGGCCAAGCAGGAGAGGAGGGGGGCTGAGAGGCGATGGCGCGCCACGGGACTGACTGTGCACAGGGAAATATATCAAACTGCGAGAAATCATGTTACTGACATTGTTCATCAAGCAAAAACTTTGTTCTATTCTTCAAAGATATTGGCCTGTAATACGGCCAAGCAACTATTTAATGTCACAAATAGTCTCCTAGGCAAAGTCAGCTACTCCCCCCTTCCCACCATCTTCCAAACTCAAGAGCTCCCTCAGAAATTTTTAGAGTTTTTCAATGGAAAAATTGACACTGTCCGTGAAAAGCTAGATTCTACTGCACCTGTACATCCTCTGAATGACAAAGTTTACTGTGGACCTCCTTTGGCTTGTTTTAGTCCTGTTAGTCAAGACTATGTCAAAAAACTTTGTTTGCGATGCAGCCCTAAATCATGTGAACTTGATGCCATTCCCACTAACTTGCTCTTTCAGTGCATTGATGATGTCCTACCCCATCTTACTCATGTTATCAATACCTCTTTGTCCTCTGGTAACGTTCCTGAAATCTTCCGGTCCGCAGTGGTACGTCCATTGACCAAGAAACCTTCATTAGATAAAAATGTTTTAAAGAATTATCGGCCTGTATCAAATTTGTCATTTCTATCAAAATTATTGGAGAAGATCGTTTTGGAACAAATTCTAGAACATCTCGAAAAGAATCACCTTTTGAATCCTCATCAATCTGCTTACAGACAAGGCCATAGTTGTGAGACAGCACTCCTCCGTATAGTCAATGACCTCCTCTGCGGGCTTGACGATGGGAATGTTTCCTTATTAGCGATGTTAGACCTCTCTGCAGCATTTGACACGATCGATCATAATATTTTGTTCTCACGGCTTCAAACTTCCTTTGGATTCAAAGACACAGCTCTCGACTGGATTATCTCTTACTTGACTGGACGGACTCAGACAGTGTGTGTACAGGGAAGATACTCAGACAGTTCTCCTCTTAGGTACGGTGTGCCTCAGGGTTCTGTACTTGGGCCAGTCCTTTTTGTGCTGTATGCTAGTCCTGTGTCTGACGTCATCAGTGGTCACGCCATGTCTCATGAAAGCTTTGCTGACGATACTCAGCTTCATCAGTCGGCTCCCATTGCTGAAACTGACTCACTGATTTCTCGGACGCGGGGCTGCATTGCAGACCTGAAGGACTGGATGACAACCAACAAACTACAACTAAACGACGACAAGACGGAACTCATGTTCGTGACAAAACAGCCTAACCATCCTTCTCTGCCTTCAACTGTCACTATCAATGACTGTGCTGTCTCTGTCTCCACCTCTGTCCGCAGTCTAGGGGTCATACTTGACCAATCCCTCTCCTTTGAGAAACAGGTTTCAAATATTTGCAAGATTGCCTATTTAGAACTAAGAAGAATCAGCTCTGTACGTCACCTTCTCTCTACAGATGCTACAAAAACTCTCATTTGTGCATTTGTCTTATCTAGAATAGATTACTGCAACTCACTTTTGGCCGGCCTTCCAAAATACCTGATAGAAAGATTACAGCGAATCCAAAATCATGCAGCCCGAGTCGTCTGTAGAGCAAGAAAACATGCTCACATTTCGCCTCTCCTCCACTCTCTTCACTGGCTATCTGTCTCAAACCGTATCTCGTACAAAATCTCAACTCTCACTTTCTCTGCTCTCTTTGAAAATGGACCTTCTTATCTCTCAGATCTCCTTAAAATCTACACCCCCTCTCGACAACTACGCTCCTGTGCTGACGACCGCCTTCTGCGAATGACTCGCTTCAGGACTACTACTGGTGAAAGATCTTTCTCTTTTCAAGCTCCAGCGACGTGGAACAGACTGCCAGACTGTCTCAGACATTCAGATTCTATCTCTTCTTTCAAGTCTAAACTTAAAACCCATCTATTTTCTCATAATTAATCAATGCTGTGGGGAGAGGGGGGGGGGGGGGGGGAGGGGTACAACCTAACTCACAGCCGTCTGGGCCTTTTCAAATGTAGCGTATGTGTATGTTCTCTATTATATGTGTTTGTTGTATGATTGAACGTTATAGGATTAAGTTTTTGTAGTGATATTTGAAGAATAAGTGAATGTCACATTGGTAGGATTAGGATTTGTTAGTTATTGTAGTAATAGTATTTGTAGTTGGGTGTAAGGTGTATTATTGTATATGAGAAGGGTGAATGTAGTATGACTTTGTAAAGCGCTTAGAGAAATTCGTTTGATTAAGCGCTATATAAGAAATCATTATTATTATTATTTATTATTATGTTTTGTAAACTTTTCAATGAAAATCGTAGTGTTTGGCGTGGTACCTGAAGATCAGGCAACAGACTCAATTTTTCCACTCCATAAGGTAACTGATGTCAATCAGAATATAATAACAACAGCGATAAAACTCCCCTTAGCTACCACGTGGAAGTTTTTCACGACCATTGTAAATGGGAAACTAAGGAGATTTCTTGACAGTCATACCACACTTCGTATATATCATTCAGGGTTTTGTCATTCCTACTCTAAATTGTATCATACATTCATTCTTGAATCAGTAACTGATATATTCAAAATGACAAACAAAGTTGAGTAGTGTATTTGCCGATTGTAAGAAAGGCTTCGATTCGATTTGAAGAGAACTATAGGCTAAATTTGCGTAAGAAAAAGTCTCCAGGTAAGTTATCTGCGTAATTAAAAAATATGTTATATAACTAAGGCTTGTGTTTTTGGGCTGATGAACAAAAATCTGACTTTTCTTGGTAGTCGAAGAGGTGTCAGACAAGGCGAAAATTATCCCATTATCATTTGTTTTTTAATGATTCTGAACAATACAAAATAGACCATATATGTACAGCCTTAAATATGACTTAAAGTTCCCTTGACTTAATTTCAAGCATTATATAAAGCACCTTTACGTGCACGACATAACTCTGCTGTCAAAATCAGGAAAAGGCCGCAGAAAGCAGTCGATGCTATTCAATATTATTGTGATTAATGAAAACTTCACATGGACTAAAATAAAGATAAGAGTGTCGTGTTTCATGGATGCAAAAATCCAGGAGACTGCTTCTGAATACTGCCATTAGCAGTTTGAAGTTATAAATGCGTTGATGGTTTGAAATGAAATTTTGCAAGACTGGGATTTTCGTAGAGGTATACATCTGCTGATAACAGTGTCCAGACAGCTATATTTTATTATTAAATTGGAGCTAGGGGGTTTGTAGGAACGTCTGCATACAGCCTCATGAAACAGCTCTCAGTTGCAGGGAAGGAAAAAACCAGAGCCCTGAAAGCAATGGCAGAAGCGGCAGAGGGGTGTTCAAGCTGGATCTGGTCAAGGAGGAACAAAAGTGAACTTCATAAGGCTTAACTTCCCTACAAATATCAGGTGTCCCTGTGGCTCAGTGGTTAAAACGCGAGTCATTAAGTGGAAAATGAGCATGTCCAGAGGGT
>CM065715.1:8972014-8992014 GCA_033310375.1 Conus canariensis
CGATTGTACGACGTAATATTTAAGCTGGGGGGTGAGGGGTCCTTCCTGTCACACCCCTACCATCTGGCCCCGGTCGTCTCGTACTTGTTTGTTTGTCTATGTGTAAAGAGAGTGAACGCAGAATTATCATAATATGTTGATTAGAATCATTGTTTTCTTTGTCATCAATTTTTTAAAATTCAGACTAAAGCTACCCATTGGCCGAATAGAAAGGTGGTTATTGACTGTGGGAAAGAAACCTTCATTAAAAGGGATAACGTTTATTGACGGTGGGAAAGAAACCTTCATTACAAGGGATAGCGTTTATTGACTGTGGGAAAGAAACCTTCATTACAGGGGATAACGTTTATTGACTGTGGGAAAGAAACCTTCATTACAAGGGATAACGTTTATTGACTGTGGGAAAGAAACCTTCATTACAAGGGATAACGTTTATTCACTGTGGGAAAGAAACCTTCATTACAAGGGATAACGTTTATTGACTGTGGGAAAGAAACCTTCATTACAAGGGATAACGTTTATTCACTGTGGGAAAGAAACCTTCATTAAAAGGGATAACGTTTATTGACTGTGGGAAGGAAACCTTCATTACAAGGGATAACGTTTATTCACTGTGGGAAAGAAACCTTCATTACAAGGGATAACGTTTATTGACTGTGGGAAACAAACCTTCATTACAAGGGATAACGTTTATTCACTGTGGGAAGGAAACCTTCATTACAAGGGATAACGTTTATTGACTGTGGGAAAGAAACCTTCATTACAAGGGATAACGTTTATTGACTGTGAGAAAGAAACCTTCATTACAAGGGATAACGTTTATTCACTGTTTTGAAAGAAACCTTCATTACAAGGGATAACGTTTATTGACTGTGGGAAAGAAACCTTCATTAAAAGGGATAACGTTTATTGACTGTGGGAAAGAAACCTTCATTAAAAGGGATAACGTTTATTGACTGTGGGAAAGAAACCTTCAATACAGGGATAACGTTTATTCACTGTGGGAAAGAAACCTTCATTAAAAGGGATAACGTTTATTCACTGTGGGAAGGAAACCTTCATTAAAGGGATAACGTTTATTCACTGTGGGAAAGAAACCTTCATTAGAAGGGATAACGTTTATTCACTGTGGGAAAGAAACCTTCATTAAAAGGGATAACGTTTATTCACTGCGGGAAAGAAACCTTCATTACAAGGGATAACGTTTATTGACTGTGGGAAAGAAACCTTCATTACAAGGGATAACGTTTATTCACTGTGGGAAAGAAACCTTCATTAAAAGGGATAACGTTTATTGACTGTGGGAAAGAAACCTTCATTACAAGGGATAACGTTTATTCACTGTGGGAAAGAAACCTTCATTAAAAGGGATAACGTTTATTCACAAGGGATAACGTTTATTCACTGTGGGAAAGAAACCTTCATTAAAGGGATAACGTTTATTCACTGTGGGAAAGAAACCTTCATTAAAAGGGATAACGTTTATTCACTGCTGGGAAAGAAACCTTCATTACAAGGATAACGTTTATTGACTGTGGGAAAGAAACCTTCATTACAAAGGATAACGTTTATTCACTGTGGGAAAGAAACCTTCATTAAAAGGGATAACGTTTATTCACTGTGGGAAAGAAACCTTCATTAAAAGGGATAACGTTTATTGACTGTGGGAAAGAAACCTTCATTAAAGGGATAACGTTTATTCACTGTGGGAAAGAAACCTTCATTACAAGGGATAACGTTTATTGACTGTGGGAAAGAAACCTTCATTACAAGGGATAACGTTTATTGACTGTGGGAAAGAAACCTTCATTAAAAGGGATAACGTTTATTCACTGTGGGAAGAAACCTTCATTACAAGGGATAACGTTTATTCACTGTGGGAAAGAAACCTTCATTAAAAGGATAACGTTTATTCACTGTGGGAAAGAAACCTTCATTAAAAGGGATAACGTTTATTGACTGTGGGAAAGAAACCTTCATTACAAGGGATAACGTTTATTGACTGTGGGAAAGAAACCTTCATTACAAGGGATAACGTTTATTCACTGTGGGAAAGAAACCTTCATTACAAGGGATAACGTTTATTCAGATTGGGAAAGAAACCTTCATTACAAGGATAACGTTTATTCACTGTGGGAAAGAAACCTTCATTAAAAGGGATAACGTTTATTGACTGTGGGAAAGAAACCTTCATTAAAGGGATAACGTTTATTGACTGTGGGAAAGAAACCTTCATTACAAAGGGATAACGTTTATTCACTGTGGGAAAGAAACCTTCATTACAAGGGATAACGTTTATTGACTGTGGGAAAGAAACCTTCATTAAAAGGGATAACGTTTATTGACTGTGGAGAAAGAAACCTTCATTAACAAGGGATAACGTTTATTGCCTGTGGGAAAGAAACCTTCATTACAGGGGATAACGTTTATTGACTGTGGGAAGAAACCTTCATTACAAGGGATAACGTTTATTACTGTGGGAAAGAAACCTTCATTACAAGGGATAACGTTTATTGACATGTGGGAAAGAAACCTTCATTACAAGGGATAACGTTTATTCACTGTGGGAAAGAAACCTTCATTAAAGGGATAACGTTTATTGACTGTGGGAAAGAAACCTTCATTACAAGGGATAACGTTTATTGACTGTGGGAAAGAAACCTTCATTACAAGGGATAACGTTTATTGACTGTGTTGAAAGAACCTTCATTACAAGGGATAACGTTTATTGACTGTGGGAAAGAAACCTTCATTACAAGGGATAACGTTTATTCACTGTGGGAAGGAAACCTTCATTACAAGGGATAACGTTTATTGACTGTGGGAAAGAAACCTTCATTACAAGGGATAACGTTTATTCACTGTGGGAAAGAAACCTTCATTAAAAGGGATAACGTTTATTCACTGTGGGAAAGAAACCTTCATTAAAAGGGATAACGTTTATTGACTGTGGGAAAGAAACCTTCATTACAAGGGATAACGTTTATTCACTGTGGGAAAGAAACCTTCATTAAAAGGGATAACGTTTATTACTGTGGAAAGAAACCTTCATTACAAGGATAACGTTTATTGACTGTGGGAAAGAAACCTTCATTAAAAGGGATAACGTTTATTCACTGTGGGAAAGAAACCTTCATTACAAGGGATAACGTTTATTGACTGTGGGAAAGAAACCTTCATTACAAGGGATAACGTTATTGACTGTGGGAAAGAAACCTTCATTAAAAGGGATAACGTTTATTGACTGTGGGAAAGAAACCTTCATTACAAGGGATAACGTTTATTCACTGTGGGAAAGAAACCTTCATTACAAGGGATAACGTTTATTCACTGTGGGAAAGAAACCTTCATTACAAGGGATAACGTTTATTACTGTGGGAAAGAAACCTTCATTACAAAGGATAACGTTTATTCACTGTGGGAAAGAAACCTTCATTAAAGGGATAACGTTTATTGACTGTGGGAAAGAAACCTTCATTAAAAGGGATAACGTTTATTCACTGTGGGAAAGAAACCTTCATTACAAGGGATAAACGTTTATTCACTGTGGGAAAGAAACCTTCATTACAAGGGATAACGTTTATTCACTGTGGGAAAGAAACCTTCATTAAAAGGGATAACGTTTATTGACTGTGGGAAGAGAAACCTTCATTACAAGGGATAACGTTTATTCACGGTGGGAAAGAAACCTTCATTACAAGGAATAACGTTTATTCACTGTGGGAAAGAAACCTTCATTACAAGGGAGAACGTTTATTCACTGTGGGAAAGAAACCTTCATTACAAGGGATAACGTTTATTCACTGTGGGAAAGAAACCTTCATTACAAAGGATAACGTTTATTCACTGTGGGAAAGAAACCTTCATTACAAGGGATAACGTTTATTGACTGTGGGAAAGAAACCTTCATTAAAAGGGATAACGTTTATTGACTGTGGGAAAGAAACCTTCATTAAAAGGGATAACGTTTATTCACGGTGGGAAAGAAACCTTCATTATAAGGGATAACGTTTATTGACTGTGGGAAAGAAACCTTCATTAAAAGGGATAACGTTTATTCACTGTGGGAAAGAAACCTTCATTAGAAAGGATAACGTTTATTCACGGTGGGAAAGAAACCTTCATTACAAGGGATAACGTTTATTGACTGTGGGAAAGAAACCTTCATTACAAGGGATAACGTTTATTCACTGTGGGAAAGAAACCTTCATTACAAGGGATAACGTTTATTGACTGTGGGAAGGAAACCTTCATTACAAGGGATAACGTTTATTCACTGTGGGAAAGAAACCTTCATTAAAAGGGATAACGTTTATTGACGGTGGGAAAGAAACCTTCATTACAAGGGATAACGTTTATTCACTGTGGGAAAGAAACCTTCATTAAAAGGGATAACGTTTATTGACTGTGGGAAGGAAACCTTCATTAAAAGGGATAACGTTTATTGACTGTGGGAAAGAAACCTTCATTACAAGGGATAACGTTTATTCACTGTGGGAAAGAAACCTTCATTAAAAGGGATAACGTTTATTGACTGTGGGAAAGAAACCTTCATTACAAGGGATAACGTTTATTCACTGTGGGAAAGAAACCTTCATTAAAAGGGATAACGTTTATTCACTGTGGGAAAGAAACCTTCATTAAAAGGGATAACGTTTATTGACTGTTTGAAAGAAACCTTCATTACAAGGGATAACGTTTATTGACTGTGGGAAAGAAACCTTCATTAAAAGGGATAACGTTTA
Source organism: Conus canariensis (assembly GCA_033310375.1). Lineage (NCBI taxonomy): Eukaryota > Metazoa > Mollusca > Gastropoda > Neogastropoda > Conidae > Conus > Conus canariensis. The sequence goes on from CM065715.1 coordinate 8,976,760, forward strand.
TTCACTGTGGGAAAGAAACCTTCATTACAAGGGATAACGTTTATTCACTGTGGGAAAGAAACCTTCATTAAAAGGGATAACGTTTATTGACTGTGGGAAAGAAACCTTCATTACAAGGGATAACGTTTATTGACTGTGGGAAAGAAACCTTCATTAAAAGGGATAACGTTTATTCACTGTGGGAAAGAAACCTTCATTAAAAGGGATAACGTTTATTGACTGTGGGAAAGAAACCTTCATTACAAGGGATAACGTTTATTCACTGTGGGAAAGAAACCTTCATTAAAAGGGATAACGTTTATTCACTGTGGGAAAGAAACCTTCATTACAAGGGATAACGTTTATTGACTGTGGGAAAGAAACCTTCATTACAAGGGATAACGTTTATTCACTGTGGGAAAGAAACCTTCATTAAAAGGGATAACGTTTATTGACTGTGGGAAAGAAACCTTCATTACAGGGATAACATTTATTGACTGTGGGAAAGAAACCTTCATTACAAGGGATAACGTTTATTCACTGTGGGAAAGAAACCTTCATTAAAAGGGATAACGTTTATTGACTGTGGGAAAGAAACCTTCATTAAAAGGGATAACGTTTATTCACTGTGGGAAAGAAACCTTCATTAAAAGGGATAACGTTTATTCACTGTGGGAAAGAAACCTTCATTAAAAGGGATAACGTTTATTGACTGTGGGAAAGAAACCTTCATTACAAGGGATAACGTTTATTGACGGTGGGAAAGAAACCTTCATTACAAGGGATAACGTTTATTCACTGTGGGAAAGAAACCTTCATTACAAGGGATAACGTTTATTCACTGTGGGAAAGAAACCTTCATTAAAAGGGATAACGTTTATTCACTGTGGGAAAGAAACCTTCATTAAAAAGGATAACGTTTATTGACTGTGGGAAAGAAACCTTCATTAAAAGGGATAACGTTTATTCACTGTGGGAAAGAAACCTTCATTAAAAGGGATAACGTTTATTCACTGTGGGAAAGAAACCTTCATTAAAAAGGATAACGTTTACTAAACTGTAAAGTCGATTGATTTATAATTGTATGTCCCGTGTTCGATCCGTGGGATCGGGCGTTGTGTCCTTGGGCAGGGCGCTTTACTCCAGCTGTTCTCATTCCACCCGAGTGTAGATGGTTTCCTGACTGCGGTTGGGGGATGTTGAAGGTAGTGGAAGGAGAGGTACGTGCTTCATCTTCTAATGCCACAAGTTGCCAGGGGACTTTTATATTATGTTATATTTTTTGTCAAAGCTTTTGACTACTAGATAGTCTAGCCCCACTGACCGCTGCCCACTGACTTTTTCACTACGATGCCTGCCACGCCCCACACTTACACTGACAAGGACAGTGTAGGTGTTAATCGTCAATACAATAGTTTGCTCTGCGCCGTAGGATCTCTTTTTGTATCCAGTATCCCAGGAACAGCCTGTGGAGGTCAGCACAGAAGAGCTGGAGCACGGCCAGTAGACGCCCTCAGTATCTGGCGCAATTCATGAAGAACCTTCAGCCCTGCCTGGAATCGACAGTCAATGACTGTTTGAGCACACATGATTAATTAGAAAACAGAACTATGATTGTATCTTTGTGTCTTTTGTAGACATGTGCGCACGCACACATGGTTGCACGCACGTACGCACGCACACACACACACACACACACACACACACACACACACACACACACACACACACTCACATACATACACGCACACACACACTCACACATACGCACACGCACGCACACACACACACACACACACACACACACACACACACACACACACACACACACACACACACACTATTCTGGAAGCAGTTACTAACTCTGATAAAAGAGACTATCTGGAGACTTGCCAGGAACCAGTTCAGTGTCCTCAAGTCGGTGGTGGATAGTATAATAAAGAAATCCCCTGCTGCCGTTCATTTCACGGTTCAGTTGGAACACGCAGTTCTCTCCTACCAGAGACAAATAGAAAAGTTCGCATCCAGCGACACCTCATGAACAGGACTGAGACTAAAACTGAGTTATCCTCCCCTTTCCATGTGGCTTCAATCTCATTGGATGTTCTTAGCCACCTCTGGCAGTAAACTGGAGACTGTACCCAGTAAGTGACCTTGGGGGGAATCTAGTAACTGTAGGTCACACACAACCCACCTTATTGTCTCCGAGCATCTGGTCGCTCGATGCTCCCCCCCCCCCCCTTCCCCCGACCTCCGCCACCCCTTCATCTGCTCAACACCCTTTATCTTAGCTTCCGGCCCCACTGCACCTCTCTCTCTCTCTCTCTCTCTCTCACATACAATTATCATAATTGCTCAGCCACTATCAGGTGGGGGGTGGCCGTAGTAGAACAGTCTTACAAAGGGTCTGACTAGCGTGTTGGGCTAATGCGTAGGTCAGACATCTGCTAAGTCGTGGCCACTTGACCCTCTTCTTAAATCCTCTCATCTTAGTCATTAATTCATATATCCATCTGCTTTAAATCATGCGCACTGTGGTCTCAAAATGTAGCGGATGTAGTGTAGCGTGTATGGACTAGCTTGCACACAGTGACACCTCCTTGATGAAACTGAAACTGAAAATTCTCTCTCTCTCTCTCTCTCTCTCTCTCTCTGGTACAAATAGACATATTTGTTACACAGCGAACAGGGAAGTGAGACAGTGACACATGACCGAATGATGGATGTCAGAAACCAGGATGTGTGCCGCTGCTGCCTTGGAAATAGACCAAGTCTTCAGTCCACCGTGCCAATGACGGTGCTCGTAATGCCAGACTCCTGTGAAGAGAACCGTACGAACTGACCTATAGGGATGGGTTTACAGAAAGAGAGAGATGGACAGAGACAAACAGACATTCGAGTGTTGTTGTTGTTGTTGTGGTTGTTTCATTTTGGGAAAAAAGAATAACCACATACAAGCTTTGGTTTTCTTTTTTTTTTTCTCATTTAGTCCTCAGTTAACGAAACGATGTAGACAGATAGAAGATTAGAAGGTTAGATAGAAAGACAAACAGACAGACAGACAGAGAGAAAGGCAGACAGACTGATGGATAAATAGATGTGTGGTGAACGTAGAGACACACAATAATTAGGTACATGCCTAGGTAAATGCATTGATATGGATAAATAGATAGGCACATAGTTAGGCAGGCAGAGTTAGGTAATGAGACAGTTACGTAGTAAGTGCGAAGGAATAAACACGTGGTCGGAGAGAGAGAGAGAGAGAGAGAGAGAGAGAGAGAGAGAGAGAGAGAGAGAGAGAAGAATAAGTACAAGTGTATGCACAGCGAGTTACCCAATCAGCTACATAGGTGTGTTCAGGCATGAATCTATATGGTTGGGTGGACGGAGAGATCAGATGGGTAGGGCTAGGTACGTTCACATATCATAGAGAAGACAAATGGATATATAGATTGAAGCAGAGGTATATGCATAATGTACACAGAGATATAGTTGTGAACCATCACAGAAGGAGAGAGAGGAAAGGTAACGTAGGGTAAGGAAAGGAGAGTGGTTGGGTAAAAGTAGGTACAACCCAGACGCAAATGACAGAAAAGATTAAAAAAGAATGTCTCCTCCACCTACCTTCCTCCACCCCGCCCACACAGGAAATTAAGACTGAAGTGACTCTCATGACGAACAACAGAAACTAAGGATAGAAGCGGTTGAGCAGATGGTAGAGGAAATTATGTTCTATTATTATCTTCCACTGTCGTGTCCCTCTGACAAACTTTGCTTCCCTGCGGCATGGGCAAGTCAGTCGTAATGAATTAGTCTGGTCTACAAAATCTCTGTCTCTGTCTATCTGTCTGTCTATATGTCTGTCTATCTGTCTGTCTGTCTCTCTTTTCTGTCTGTCTGTCTGTGGATACATTTTAAAGTTGTTTTTGTATAGCAGGCTGCGTGACATTTCTTCTTTTAAGTTTTATATGCTTCCCCTTCAAATGGGGTTTTGGCCTTATTTGTAATAAAATCTCTGTCTGTCTGTCTGTCTGTCTGTCTGTCTCTCTCTCTCCCGTTAAGTTCAACCATACGATGTGAATGCCCACAGCCAACACCTAAGTTGTGCCCGAATCGTCCACATTCTCTCACTCATCTCTGCACCAAAACTGATTCCCCCAGAGAACCAGGATTAAGCTTGACCTCTTGACCTGACGACACCAACGCAGGGCGTCAGAAGGCCACAGATTGCCTAGGGGGTGGGGAGGAGGGAGTAAGGGGGGGGGGGAGGGTAAAGGGCTTGACAACATCAGCAGGAAGTGACGCTCTCATTATCTTATCACCCAAATCAGCTCTAATCACGGCAGGAATTGGTAAGGTTTCAGCAGCCACTCAGGAGGTAAAGGAAGTCTAATCTACCCGAAAGAAGCACTCAGAATCTGAAGGAAGAAGTCACAGCTTGTCATTTTGTGAAGATTAATGGTGGAGTCTGGGCACTGAATAGAGGAAAGGCGTCTACACTGGATCCCCCAGAAAACATCTCCTGTCATTTCCAGAAAATTTCAGGTCCCAAAGGACTGCTTTTATTGCGTTCATCATTGAAAGAAACAACAAAAACAACGCATGGTAAAACTGACTGACTGATTCTTTGTTGATCTATTTCCCCAGAGACAGAGAAGGGATAGAGAGATGGAAGAACATTTCAATTCTAGGCAGTGTTAGGAAAATTATGTGGAGTACCAATAACGAAATATTGCATAATAGAATCCATTAACATGGACTATGTTTTAATGGGTGAGTAGAAAAATAATTATAGCAGAATAAAGCCCATGACGTAAGATAAGATAAGATAATGTTGCTTATAGCCCAGCCGACCGCAAAGGGCCATATCAGGGCTCTCACCACGTTAAAAGCAACTCACAAGTCCTTCATTCACACAATTCGTTAAAATACATCTTCTAAAAACTCATCCGAATGACATGACACAATTATTTAACAATTACATTTGATGAATAAACGTCGGCTTTAAATCTAATTACAGTAAAAAATGTTAATGAGACGTGCATTCCAAGAATGGCTATTTCCGATATTTGGTTCAGCATGTGCCGTTCTGATAGGTTACGCATTTTACCATAAACAATTTTTTTAGACAAATCTTAAATAATTGTTAGCGAACCGCCCAGAGAACGTGGACAAACGAGTCACAAGACGAAACACAACGCGTTTCGACCTCTTAGGTCTTCATCGGGTGAGACATAAACGAATAAAACAACGAAAATTCACTTAGCTTTGATCGCTTCAGATCACTTCACAGGGTTCAGCACAAGGAAGAAGGCGTTATGAAGTTTTAGGTTAAACTTCATAATGAGACTCACCAAAAAGCACCAGAAAGCAATATGCTTTAATGATGGCACCAGGATGTTTGATCTATCAAAGACTTTACACTTTGTGTATGGCACAGTTACATGAGATGGAAAGTGGCGTAACAAAGAAGAAAGATAGACACTAAAACAAAACATCACTAGAAGGATAAAGAAAGAAAGGCGCAGGAAAAATTATATCAAATTCACGTGCGTTCGACCAGGAGAAAATCCGATCTTTACTCCGTTTTCTTCAAGCATGTATCCCTTCATTAACATACAACAGAAAATATTTGGCTTTTGTTTGTCTGTTTCTCTGTGTTAACAGTTCATCTCCAGTGTTCATTTCCCTAGCCATTTGTTATTCCTGCTTCAGATGCTTCTGACTGTGGCTACGTCCTTCTCTCTCTCTCTCTCTCTCTCTCTCTCTCTCTCTCCTCTCTCTCTCTCTCTCTCTCTGCGAACTGGCACACAGCTTATCAGCAAACACACACGTGCACACGCGCACACAGAGACACACAGACACAGACACACATAAACACACACTCTCTCTCACACACACAGACACAGACACAGACACAGACAGAGACAGACAGACACACACACACACACACACACACACACACACACACACACACACACACACACACACACACATGCTCAACAATCGCCAAGGCCATCACTACGACGCGCGTGTACGAGCGTGTGCACGTGCCACAAAGCAGAGAGAGAGAGAGAGAGAGAGAGAGAGAGAGAGAGAGAGAGAGAGAGAGAGAGAGAGAGAGAGAGAGAGAGAGAGAGAGAGAGAGGACTTGACAAGAAACAAATGCCAGCATGACATGACTATAACCTCCGCTCTCCTCTTCCTGTCTTGACTCCAACGAATGGCATGCAGCCATAAACCGAAACACGCTTGACCTGGCAGCAGACAAGTGCATCACTGGCGGGCTGCTGCCTGCCTCACCACGACTGATGGACTGCTTCATGTGGACCGCCGGCTGTGGTAGTACAAATCTAACTGTAATTGTGTATGGGAGTGCCAGTCTGATCAGCCTCAGACTAACGCCACCGGGGGACACTGAAGATGAGAAACGAAATGAATCCATTCATCAGGTATCACGTCTTGATTGCATGTCCTGCTTAGAGCTATGGCAAGTCCATTCTCAGATTCTGAGATGAGAAACGGTTAGGGAGCAGGGTATTTGACAAGGGTGGAATAAGGTTTGATGCGATTTACACAGTGGAGTTTGTGTATACTGTATAATTCAAAAGAGTTCTGTATTTAACGGATCAGCCAGCGGAGATGAAGTGTTAAGGGTTAGTGCACGTGAAAATTAACTGGTCAACGAACACAGTTTTTGATCAAATGAATAATAACGACTTCGCTCGTGAATAAACGTATGATAACAATGATATTGCAACTACTACTACTGCTACTCCTCCTCCTCCTCCTCCTACTACTACTACTATTACTACTACCACCACCACCGCCACTACTACTACTACTACTACTACTACTACTACTACTACTACTACTACTACCATCGCCACCGATGATGATGATGATGGTAATGATAATGATAATAAAAGAAGAAGAAGAAGAAGAAGAAGAAGAAGAAGAAGAAGAAGAAGAAGAAGAAAAAGAAGAAGAAGGAGGAGGAGGAGGAGGAGGAGGAGGAGGAGGAGGAGAAGAAGAAGAAGAAGAAAAAGAAGAAAAATGATAATAACAATGATGATGATGATGATTATCATGTGTATATCTATCTATCTATCTATCTATCTATCTATCTATCTATCTATCTATCTGTCTGTCTGTCTGTCTGTCTGTCTATCAATCAATCAATCAATCAATCAATCAATCAATCAATCAATCAATCAATCAATCAATCAATCAATCAATCAATCTATCTATCTATCTATCTATCTATACGATCAGATACGTTTTTCAGACATGAGCAATTGATACTCGCAAAATACAATACTAACTCACTTCGTTGAAACGATGAGATGAAGTCGATGGTTTTAGTTAAGTAGAAATCTAATAATAACAAACAAAAGGGAACACAGTAAAACTATAACTTTAAGAGAACGACGAAGCATGGAATCACATGTATTCCAGACTCATAAACCATTCCCCATTATCATGCAGCTGGCTCACACAGTGAACTTAACATTTCTGGAGTTTCAACAGCCTCATCCAACTGGGAACTATTTCCTAACCAGACCTGGAAGCCAGCCTAGCCATTAGTTCTGGAACTTAACTCTCAACTCCGCTGATACAGTATTGATAGTAAAATTAACGCCCAGTGAGCCAGAAGCTCTTACGGACATGTTATTCACAAATGAATAGTAGCATGAGAGTCATGGGACTCACAAGAAGTATACAGAGCCAGAAAGTCAGATCCCTTGATACATCGAATCGACTATCAAGAATGATTGTCAAGCAGCATCATCAAACACCACTGAAGTGACTCAGTGGCGGTGTCATCATCAAACACCACTGAAGTGGCGGTATCATCATCAAACACCACTGAAGTGACTCAGTGGCGGTGTCATCATCAAACACCACTGAAGTGACTCAGTGGGTATCATCATCAAACACCACTGAAGTGGCGGTATCATCATCAAACACCACTGAAGTGACTCAGTGGCGGTATCATCATCAAACACCACTGAAGTGACTCAGTGGCGGTGTCATCATCAAACACCACTGAAGTGACTCAGTGGCGGTGTCATCATCAAACACCACTGAAGTGACTCAGTGGCGGTATCATCATCAAACACCACTGAAGTGACTCAGTGGCGGTGTCATCATCAAACACCACTGAAGTGACTCAGTGGCGGTGTCATCATCAAACACCACTGAAGTGACTCAGTGGGTATCATCATCAAACACCACTGAAGTGACTCAGTGGTGGTGTCATCATCAAACACCACTGAAGTGACTCAGTGGCGATATCATCATCAAACACCACTGAAGTGACTCAGTGGCGGTGTCATCAAACACCACTGAAGTGACTCAGTGGCGGTGTCTCCTCCGGCAGGTTGCCTGACGATGACTTGATATGGATCAGTCCCTGAACAGTGCTGATATTAGCCATGCGAAGGGAAGAAGCCGGGTGTGGAGAGGTACAAAGTGGCCGGAATGACCGCTGTGGGAGATATGTCACTGTTGGGACACATACACAAGAGACTGTGAAAAGAACAAAACATAAACACTTCTTGGACGTACTTGAATGTGAATCGTTTTATACAGTTCTGTAAAAAGAATTTTTAAGAAAGTGTGATCGTTGAATTTTGATATATTTCTTTTTTTTTTTACCTTCCCCCAAAAGCCACCTGATGAATAAATCTAACACACACACACACACACACACACACACACACACACACACACACACACACACACACACACACACGGCGCAAGATGGGCGTTGAATCAGGACAAGGAAAATGAACGAGCAATCACTTATCTTCATCCTCTTCAGCACAAGATAGGCGTTGAAGTGGATGAAGATAAGTGACTGCTCGTTCATTTTCCTTGTCCTGATTCAACGCCCATCTTGCGCTGAAGTGGATGAAGATAAGTGATTGCTCGTTCATTTTCGTTGTCCTCCATTGTTTTGTGTCTTGCCTGAAGAAGACCTAAGAGGTCGAAACGCGTCGTGTTGTCTTGTGATCTGTTTGTCCACGTTTTTTCTTTTTTTTTGCGGTGCGCTAACATTAAAATTTTAAATTTGTTAAAGTTTCTATCGATATCCTCCCGGGGACCTCGAAGTCCTTTTAAAAGCAGATGCTTCTTGCTGTCCAATCGACTCTTCAGATGTGTGTTGTGGCTTGAGGTAGGGTAGGGAAAGGGGAGGGGGGGGGGAGAGTTTGAATTTGAGCGTGTGTGGGAGGGGTGGGCAGGGGTGCAGGCGAAAGAGGAGGCGGGAGGGGGTGGGGGATCTAGACACAATGTGACATGCCAATAGAAATCGGTGGATAACTAACTCTCCACCACAGGGTCCTTGTCAGACAAGAGCTCTCTGCCCCAGCCCTCCTTGCTGTTTCATCTTTTTCATCTTCTTCTTGCTGCTCTTTCTCCTCTTCCCGCTTTGTCCGGTTAAAAGTGTGTGTGTGTGTGTGTGTGTGTGTGTGTGTGTGTGTGTGTGTGTGTGTGTGTGTGTGTGTGTGTGTGCGGGTATGTGTGTGTGTGTGTGTGTGTGTGTGTGTGTGTGTGTGTGTGCGGGTATGTGTGTGTGTGTGTGTGTGTGTGTGTGTGTGTGTGTGTGTGTGTGTGTGTGTGTGTGTGTGTGTGTTGCTTGATTTCTTGACCTTTTTTCTGTCTGCATCATTTCCTTTGTCCCTTTTCGTCGGTGTTTGTTATTCTTTGATATCTTTCTCACACTTTGTTCCAATGACCATTTTTCCTTCTTTAGTTCGTACACTACTTTTATATCTTTCTCACACTTTGTTCCAATGACCATTTTTCCTTCTTTAATTCGTACACTACTTTTATATCTTTCTCACACTTTGTTCCAATGACCATTTTTCCTTCTTTAATTCGTACACTACTTTTATATCTTTCTCACACTTTGTTCCAATGACCATTTTTCCTTCTTTAATTGGTACACTACTTTTATATCGTTCTCAGACTTTCTTCCAACGATCATTTCCCCTTCTTTATTTCGTTATACGATGGACTTAGTCCAATATTTCTACGAAAACGACAACACCTTCCTTTCCAAACATAAGTCAAACCCTCAGAGTAGAACCGGTGCTTACTATAAATGTTATAGAACTTTTCGTTGAATATTCTTAGCAAGGTAGGTAGCTTTTCCAAACGATGCCAGCCTGTCACGGAAGTAGATGTGTTACCTAGTTTTCCACTTAGCTCCCAGGGGAAGGGCCAGACCTCATGGATGTCCACTCCCACCTCTGCTGACAGCTTGTTGATCGTGCTTCCAGGGGGGACCTGACAGGGTGGATAAGAATGATAGGGGGTCAATTGACGGTTAAACTGGGGCTGCTACATGTAGGAAGGATGCGGCTTTCTTGGGAAGAACTTTGATTTTGAGTTTTTCCGTCCCCTGTGGGGATACCGGGCGGTCTTTTGTACAAATATTTCCCCCTCCTTCTGGACATTCTGTGCTAGTGACGTTCCCTTTTCCTTTCGCTCTCAGTAATTCTGTCTCCTCCTTTGCTGTACTGTCGTCTACTGTCCTTTCTGTCTACCATATCTTTTATCTATCTTTTCCCCACAACCTCTTCCCACAAATTTCTGCACTCAACCAAGTCGGAGTGAAGTGACTATACTCTCGAGTATAGTGTGAGTATCCCAACAGGGTGAAACGAGTTCACACGCTACCAGATACTGTAACGCTGAAAAAGAAGAAGAAGAATGCGAAGAATGCGAAGAAGAATGCGAAGAAGAAGACGAAGAGTCTTTACGGTCTGGCTTGGCTAGTTTCACAGAAGGGCAGCAGAGAAGGGCAGCAGAGAAGGGCAGCATGTTGCAGTGTCAATTGTGTATAAATATGCATGAAGGCAGCGCGGAAGTGATATTTTAGGAACAGTTCATGCAGTGGGCAGAGAGAGAGAGAGAGAGAGAGAGAGAGAGAGAGAGAGAGAGAGAGAGAGAGAGAGAGAGAGAGAGAGAGGAGACGTTGACACTTTTGACGCTTTGATATTTTATTGTCATTACCAAAGAGGTCTTTTGACAAGGGGGGAAGGCGTAACAGAACAAGAACATTTACCTCTTCCTTTCGTTGCAAACTAACAGTACACATTTATTCCCATGTGTGTCAAATCATAGGTTAACAAAGACAAATAAAATCGTAACATTACCGTATGTCCTCACACACAAGAGTAATGCAGTAAGGTTTAAAAACAACAACAACAACAACAAAACAAAACAGAAATCGTAAGACGGATTCGACCATCCACTCATTCAAATGATGACATTGTATCTTACTGATCTCATCCACATGCGATGAATGATATTATTCATTTACATATCTCTTATAATGTATTATCTTAAATTTGACTATCTTTCATCTGTCTACTTTTTATTGCTTCCGCGATGAATTTTACAACTGATTTAACTACAAGTTCGTCATCTGATGATTAAAACTTGTAATGGTAACACTTGTAAGTTAATTGATGATGATGATGATGATGATGATGATGATGAGAGAGAGAGAGAGAGAGAGAGAGAGAGAGAGAGAGAGAGAGAGAGAGAGAGAAGTGAGTAAAGTAGATAACTTTGTCTCCCACTGGCTCTCTCTCTCTAACTCTCTCTCTCTCTCTCTCTCCTCTCTCTCTCTCTCTCTCTCTCTCTCTCTCTCTCTCTCTCTCACCTTCCCTCTGTCGCTACATGATCTTTCAACCTCTTTGCATTCACCCTGTCTCTTCAAAGTGATCTGTCTCTCTCTGTCTGTCTGTCTGTCTGTCTGTCTGTCTCTCTCTCTCTCTCTTTCTCTCTCTCCCTTTCTCCCCCCCCTCTCTCTCTCTCTCTAATAGTGAGATGGACGTTCATGACTGAAGTGGTCCAACGGAAATAATTTATTACGGTGAATATGTGTGTCTGTGTGAGGCACTGGTAATTTTGAATGTCATTTCGAATGACGAACAAGTACGTCATTTTCTTTTTCTACGACATAGTTTCGAGTCCTACATTAATATTTACGTAATCAGTTACAACTTTTTGTTTCTTTGCATTATATTTTTTCGTCGCTGCAAATATTAATGTACAGCCCTTTGACATAAGGGCTATATGTAAGCCATTGTCAGTAAAATCATATTTGAAGCGTCTAAAGTCTGTCCCTCTCTCTCTCTCTCTCTCTCTCTCTCTCTCTCTCTCCGCCGTTCCCAATCGCCACTCAACACTCCACTCTAGTCTCTATGGTTTTGGTCAAGCTCATCCATAGCCGTGTTCATTTACTTCCAGCAGGGACCCGAGCTGTCCTCAGAGTGCTATCAATGTCAGATCACCATGTGGTAGTCAGCCCACAACAGTCGGCATGATCCTGGCTGCTGATGGTACGTCCGACCACAAGTCAGACCACGACCTTCACCACCACTGACTTCTGTTAATTCTTCCCCAAGCGATAAGTGTGTTTCGCCCGGAGTGTATCTTCTATGGATCAGCGAGCAAGGCCACAGTGCCAATAAATTCTTCTCGTGTCGTATCTCGTCGCATTGTTTACTGCTGTCCTGTGAACCACTGAAATCATGACATGGGGGCTTTAAACTAGCTTTGCATTAAAGCAAAGAGACAATAGCACACATCTGGCACGTCAGCATAGATAACCTAGAAAGTAGAATAACATAAAGAAAGATGTACACTATTCTTCCTGATCAGTTTAAATCGCAGATGAGAATCTTGAGTGCCCATTAAAACTGAATTAGTTTCGTGATCTGTCCAGTCATTTTGTTCCCCACTGTTTCAACTGAAAAAATATCCTGTTGGATGTACTTGTCCACAGTATGTGTGGCTAGCACCAGTTGTTGACATACACTCCCCTCCCTTTCTCACAACTCCATCCTCCTCCCTTCCTGTAGCCTCTCCCTTTTTTGTGTCCCTCATCTCTCTCTGTCCACAACCGTCTCCTAAATTAAAAAAAGGTGTGTGTGTGTGTGTGTGTGTGTGTGTGTGTGTGTGTGTGTGTGTGTGTGTGTGTGTGTGTATTTTGTTTACAGTATGTCTGCAAAATGAGTATTCTCTTTCTCTCTCAAGAAGAAGAAGAAGAAGAAGAAGAAGAAGAACGCATAACAAGTTTCTGCCTTGATCGTTTCGATGAAGTGCTGAAATACAAGATAGAAGGTGCCCCACGTCGCCCTGAAATCCATGTTTCTGTAAGGCAATGTTTGTCACAGATAGAAAGTGCCCCACGTCGCCCTGAAATCCATGTTTCTGTAAGGCAATGTTTGTCACAGATAGAAAGTGCCCCACGTCGCCCTGAAATCCATGTTTCTGTAAGGCATGTTTGTCACAGATAGAAAGTGCCCCACGTCGCCCTGAAATCCATGTTTCTGTAAGGCAATGTTTGTCACAGATAGAAAGTGCCCCACGTCGCCTGAATCCATGTTTCTATAAGGCATCGTTGTCACAGATAGAAAGTGCTCCACGTCGCCCTGAAATCCATGCTTTTATAAGGCATCGTTTGTCACAGATAGAAAGTGCCCCACGTCGCCCTGAAATCCATGCTTTTATAAGGCATCATTTGTCTCAGAGTTCTCCAGAAACTTTGGAGATATAGTTCGTGCTTCCAGCAGCGAAAGAGGCTGATAATCCAAGAGCTCTGGATGACCACTTCACGTACAAAAGACCAACTCACGAGAGTGAGAGAGAGAGAGAGAGAGAGGAGAGAGAGAGAGAGAGAAGAGCAGACGACAGACAACACAGACAGACAGGCAGATAGACAGACACACAGACACACAGACACACAGATGCATGCTCAACAATTCATAAGCTGGAATATGTGTGCGCGCAAAACAAGTACGAGTGGTCCAAATACACACAGAGGCATCATAAATATATGTGCCTTCTTATGAAACAAGAATATGTAAACACGTCATTTGAGTGATCACGGAAATGCTCATACATAGCCACTTATATTGACCATACTTACAAAACACAGCAAGGTTCTAATATTTTAATCTTTTGATATATCTGTCATCTATTCGTGATACAACCACGATCGGAAAATGAGAGGGGAACTGTAAGAGAAAAACAGCATAAATACAACAACTACAACAGAACACAGGGAAATAGGATTTCCCGAAATGTGCAACACATGATTCTGTGCATTTTTGAATGTGTTTACACTGAATTGGTAATGCACTGTAATGAGCTGTGCCATTTAGTTTGACATCTTGTCATTAAATAGATACGGTTTTAATTCGGTAGTCTTTGATGTGTTTTTCCGGTACAGAAATGTAGTTCGAAGTGCACCCTGTTTCGTTTCTCAGAGAATAGGCTATATTTGATTTTCACAACATGATTTTGAAATCACCAGTAATGCAAATGATTGATTGAGTCCACACAAATGATTCATTACCATTGCATGCAGTTCCCCTTAGATGAAATCTTGTCACAAGTATACAATTAGTAGATAATTGTAGATTTTTAAGCATGCCATCATACATCGTTTGCATAAGACAACTCATCTTATGAATATGAACCAAAGCTACTGTGATATAATATATTAATAAAAGCAAATACTAAATTATATTGTGTGTGTGTGTGTGTGTGTGTGTGTGTGTGTGTGGTGTGTGTGTGTGTGTGTGTGTGTGTTGTTGAGGGCCTTAAATTGGCGCTAGACAACACTTGTGCATATATGGACACTGATGGGGAAACTTTGATCGCTGTCCCCAATCATGGCACAGCGATGGGACCTTGTCATGCGTGCCATTTTGTGGACATTTTTATGGGGGAATTGGACCAGAGACTTGTAAGTGGGTCTCCGGTTCCTCTCATATCTTCTCTTGTCCCCAATGAAAAGCAGTCACTTATTGAGCACCTTGACTGGAGTCGCTTTAGAGATGATGGTATTGCTGTCCTGCTGGATGACAGGGATGTAGACAGATTCAAGGCCCATTTACAGACTCTGCACCCTGGTATTAGCTGGACAGTTTCTCAGGGGAAAAAAGCTGAATATTTGGATCTTAGGGTCCACATTACGGATTCGGGATTCATTGAAACTGACGTGTTTGATGCCCAACCTCAAAAATTTAATTGACGCATCTAACAAAATGAAAATCAACACAGCAAAGAAGGGTGAAGAAAGGAAATCTTGCAATTGCATCAAAAAGGAGCAGTGCCCCCTAAGCAATAAATGCCTTTACAACAACATTGTATACCAAGCCACTGTGACATCAGAAAATGAAAAAGAAACATACATAGGGATCACTGAAAACCACTTCAAAACCAGATATGCAAACCACAAACAGT
>CM065715.1:9002014-9007014 GCA_033310375.1 Conus canariensis
CCTGGACTAACAAGCAGGTGTGACGTATTTCTGTGTTCTGACACTCGTTGACACGTGTCACGCTTACTATGTTCCGTTGATTAGCATTCATTCAGTTGCTAATTTTTAAAGAAACAATGTCTCCATTTAAAGCAAGTTGACACTTGCCATGAAGAGTCACCTCCGGAAAACACACACACACACACACACACACACACACACACACACACACACACTATCTCTCTCTCTCTCTCTCTCTCTCTCTCTCTCTCTCTCTGTCTCGCTCTCTGTCTGTCCGTCAGCCTCGCTTTCTCTGTCAGTCTGTCTGTCTCTCTCTGACTGTCTTCTCGCTCTCTCTGCCTGTATTTGTCTGTCTGTCTGTCTCGCTCTCTCTGTCTGACTGTCTCGCTTTCTCTGTTTGTCTTGCTCTCTTGTCTGTCTGTCTGTCTTGTTCTCTCTGTCTGTCTGTCTCGCTCTGTCTCTCTGTCTGTCTCACTCTGTCTGTCTGTCTGTCTGTCTCGCTCTCTCTGTCTGTCTGTATATGTGCCTGTCTGTCTGTCTGTCTGTCTGTCTGTCTGTATTCTCTCTCTCTCTCTCTCTCTCTCTCTCTCTCTCTCTCTCTCTCTCTCATGCTATGTCCTTTATGCAAAAGCGCGAATGAAGACGAAGTGCATTTTCTGCTTTGTTGTCCTGTCCTGCAAGATTTAAGGTGTGAATACATACCTCGGAAATTCTTTGAAAACCCCTGTTTGTTCCGAGCTGCTCTCCTCATGGCAAATCAAAAGGAAGACGTACTGAAGAGCACGTGCATTTATTTATATAAGGCCTTTAAAAGGCGCACTATTATGGTCAGTTAAAGGAATCCAACTCTAGTATTTATTGTGTACATTTTGTATGCTTCTCTGTCTGTTTCTTGTTGTCAAGTATGACATGCTATCTTGCTGTATGAAGTATCATTATTGGTATTGTTGTATTGTACCCCCATCAGAAGGGGCCATGGCCTATACTGATTAAAATTTTTCGTTCGTTCGTTCGTTCGTTCTCTCTCTCTCTCCCCCTCCCTCCCTTCCCCCTCGCTCTCTCCCACTCCATTGTGTCTCTTTTTCTCTCTCTTTCTCTGTCCTTGTTCCTGTCTCTGACTCTCTTTCTTCTTTCTGTCTGTCTGTTTATTTCTCTCTCCTGCCTCTGCCTCTGTCTTCGTCTGTTTCTAGGTTAGGTAAGCAAGAATCAGTGTTTTAAGATGTCGCAGAGAGAGAGAAAGAGACAGACAGACAGTTAGACAGACAGAGAGACAGACAGACAGAAACAGACAGACAGACAGACAGAGACAGAGAGAGAGAATTGGGATGGGGGGCATTCTGGGATGAAAATATATTTGTCCTTATGGGGGGCATAATAGATAGGGGGGGGGGGGGACATTTTAGATTGCCCCCCCAGGGGGACGTGTCAGCATACCCAACATGTCCCCCGGGGGACATTCTAGTATACCCAACATGTCCCCGGGGGACATTCTAGTATACCCAACATGTCTCCGGGGGACATTCTGGTATACTGAAACGTCCCCCGGGGGGCATTCTGGAATACTGAAACGTCCCCCGGGGGGCATTCTGGGATACTGAAACGTCCCCCGGGGGGCATTCGGGGATGGGGGGCAATCTGGGGTGTTACACTGGCACCGAACTAGCGGCACCGAACTAGCGAAATACTGGCACCGAACTAGCAACATACTGGCACCGGACTAGCGAAACACCGGCACCGAACTAGCAAAATAATGGCACCGGACTAGCTAAATACCGGCACCGAACTAGAAAAATACTGGCGCCGAACTAGAAAAATACCGGCACCGAACTAGCAAAGTACTGGCACCGAACTAGCGAAACACTGGCACCGAATTAGCGAAATACTGGCACCGAACTAGCAACATACTGGCACCGGACTAGCGAAATACTGGCACCGAACTAGCAACATACTGGCACCGGACTAGCGAAATACTGGCACCGAACTAGCAACATACTGACACCGGACTAGCGAAATACCGGCACCGAACTAGCGGCACCGAACTAGAAAAATACCGGCACCGAACTAGAAAAATACCGGCACCGAACTAGCAAAACACTGGCATCGAACTAGAAACATACTGGCAGGGAACTAGCAAAATACTGGCACCGAACTAGCAACGTACTGGCAAGGAACTAGCAAGTACTGGCAAGAACTAGCAACGTACTGGCAAGGAACTAGCAACGTACTGGCAAGGAACTAGCAAGTACTGGCACCGAAATGGTTAAATACTGGCACCGATACTGGCACCGTATTAGCAAAATACTGGCACCGGACTGGTTAAATATTGGCACCGAACTAGCAAAATACTGGCACCGACCTTTCAAAAGAAGGGGAAACAACTTTCTGAGGGATTCCTCAGCTTAAAAAGGGAGAGAAATAAAAGTAAGAAAAGGAAGGAAAAGAGAAGAAAGAATTAATGGAAAAGGATAAAAAAAAAAAGAAAAAAAAAGAGAAAAAGATCGGATGGAAGGATGAAAGAAAGAGGAAAAAAAGAGACAGAAGAAAAAACAAAGGAAGAGAAGAAGAAAGAAAGAAAGAAAGAAAAGGACAGAAAGGCAAATGTTCATAAACAAAAAACAAAAAACAAAAAAAAAAACAAAAAAAAAGAACGATAGCACAGGAAAAGAAAGAAAGAAAGAAAAAACAGACAAAAGAGAGATAAAGGAGAAAAAAGTAAAACAAAACAAAGAACAATAAACGATGTTGACGTCAAGACGTTGACATCAGATTCATGGAAACTGCCACAGGAGCGGTGTGAGGGCGGTATACATGAGGTGCTCATTCCACGAAGTTATTATTGTCGTTGGGTGTTCTTTCCCCTGTTAATGGAGAATGGGGAAGACAGTTCCACTGCTTTTGCAATGCAGGAACAATATATCCAACGCCTATATCGTGCGGCGAATTTCAGAAAATAAGTGATCGCCGCTCGTTCTTCGCTTTCATTGTCCTGAAAGTTGTTTGCTTGCCTGAAGACCTTCAAGGTCGAAACGCGTTGTCCTTTGTTTTGTGATTTGTTTGTCTTTATTATCTGGCAGATTTACTTTAAATTCTTTTTGTATGTATCAATAAATGTGCGTGTGGGCGGCAGAGGAGTATTTACTTTTTTTAAAGGTTTAAAACAGCAATGGTAGAGTTTAGGATCGGGATTACGGTTAGGGTTAAGTTATGTGACGGCAAGGGTCAGAATCAGGTTAGGGTCAGGGTCAAGGTCATGCATTCTGACCTGTAGAATCTGCCGGATGTCGTATTAAAGGTATCATGGCGAAGGCATTAACAGGTTGCCATGAAGATCGGGGAGGAGGAACAGAAGGCCGAAGAGAGGGAATGGGGTAGGTTAGGGAATGGGGGAGGGGAGGAGGGGGCAGCAGAACGAAGGACGGCGGAGAGAGGGGAGAGGATACGGCACATTTCCACAAAGCGTTGTATGTGTCCACAGAGTGTGTGGTTACATTTACGTGAAGGTTCTAGTGGCATCTCCACACACACGCACGCACGCACCGCGCACACACCACACACACACACACACACACACACACACACACACACACACACACACACACACACACACGCGCGCGCGTAAAAAGATCAAACGTTTCTGTAAACAGATATCAAATCAATAATCAGAGTATCAAAAAGTCACATTAAGCCACCATGCACATACTTTCAATACTTTTTAAAAAATTGCAGAAAGTAAAACATCAAGTCAAAATAACTTATATATACAGAAATACAGGCATTGACACAGTCATACATACAGACGCAAATACACGCAGACAGATAGACAGACTTGGCATACATATATGTGTGCATGGGAAAAAGAGGGAGAAGGAGAAAGAGATGTGGGTGGGGGTGGAATATCGACCCCTCAATCACACCATCCACATCATTACCTTCCTCTCCCCCTTCCCTCCCCCCTCCCCCCTCCCTAATACAGCCCTTAATCGCGTCAAGAGATTCATGCAAACTGTTCCCACCCGGAACAAGGTGTTAACGGTTTACATTCACCAGGGGACTGGACCTGGTTATGCAAATCACCGATGAATATTGTCAGCAAGATGAACGTTCTAAACCACACGCATCCACAAGTGGTGCAATAGTTTGCGGTATTCTAACCTTTGTGGAGGAAAATAAGACATCAGTCCAACTTTCAAATTATCACATTAAGGAAAGTTGGGGGGAGGGAGAGGGTGGGCCGGGGAAAGTTGGGGGAGGTGGGGGAGATGTATAATGTGTCGTAATACACACATTGTCGATCGCGCCCAGCGGGAAGAGTTTGACGCCAAGCTTTGCTACCAGGCTATGGCGATTTTCTTATATTTCATTCTCTTGGGTTGTTTATCTTGGATTCATTGTCCTCCCTTTTCAGAATGGTAAGAAAGGTGTAGCACTGCAGTGATGAGAAAGAAAGTGGGAGGGGGGAGTGGGGATGGGGTGTGATATTGGACTGCCTCAGTCACATTACATACACTCTCACCACCTCACCTCACGCTTTCCGCCAGGATTTGGCATCGAATGTTACGGAGAGATTCATGCAGACTGTCTCCAGCACAGCCATGTGTTAGCATCCGCCAAGGGACCCGACCTAGTTCTGCAATATTCAACGATTATTTTCAGTAAGAGGAGAAGTCGAAGCCACACAGCATCTATGTATGTGGCAACATTTCACTTTATTCAAGCTTTTCTCATACAAAACATTTCGCTAACTCACAAATCTCACGTACAAAAGTTGCAATTTGGTAATGAAAAGGTGTTCATTTATAAAGAAACGAAAAAAAAACAACACCTACTAACATTGACAATTAGGGGAAGGACAGTGATAAATGCGAAAAAGAGTCAAAGGTGAGAGGGAAACAGTGAGAATAGCAAGGAGTGGAGATAAAGCAGTGACAAGGGATTAAGGGGTGGGGGGGGGGGGGAGGTTGAAAGGGCATAACAATAACACCCATATCATGATGTATGAT
>CM065715.1:9009514-9029514 GCA_033310375.1 Conus canariensis
TGTGTGTGTGTGTGTGTGTGTGTGTGTGTGTGGTGTGTGTGTGTGTGTGTGTGTGTGTGTGTGAGAGAGAGAGAGAGAGAGAGAGAGAGAGAGAGAGCATTTGAGTATGTGTCTTTGGGAGTATGCATAAGCGGCGTGTGAGAGTCTGTATTGGGTAGTGTTTTTTTTTATTTTACGTATGTGTGCTTGCATACTAGTGTACGTGCATATGCGTGCATACTTTAATCGACACGTGCGCTTGTTATGCGTACATGTATATGGTACGCATGTACGTGACTCTGTGCATGCAAGTTTGTGGAGCCAAAAGCTTGAAAGCAGATTGGAAATGACAACACACACACACACACACACACACACACACACACACACACACACACACACACACACACACACACACAGAGAGGAGAAAGAAGCAAGAAAGTGAAATAGAAACAAAGAGGGGAAAAGAGTCACACAGATAAAGTGCAGAACGAAGCCCTGAGGCAGTAGCCTGCCATTTCCACACGTCATAGGGTGCGGCTGTCGTAATCAAGAGAAGATAAGCGAAGGGGAAGGGCGACCACCGAAGCTGCAGGCCACAGGCGGGGACGGATAATCGAATTGTCCAAGGAAATGGGAGACGAAATCACATCTCTGCTGTGTCGAAACCACAAGGTCCCATCCTGCTACGAGTTGGAGTGCGCGATTTGACGAAATGAATGGGAAATGATGTTGATAGTGTTGGTGATGTCATTTTGTGAAGGATGTAATGCATTCGCTGCTACGAGTGTTCGTGCCCTTGGACAAAGGTACTGGCTGAACTACATGAAGGCTGGAAGGAACGCATGGAAGCAGATGGATAGAAAGACGAACGTGCGCGTGCACACACACACACACACACACACACACACACACACACACACACACACACACACACACATGTACACACGCGCACACACCCACATACACACACATATGCACACACAGCAATGACACAGACAGACAGACAGACAGACACACGCACACTTCACACACACACACACACACACGCGCGCGCCGCGCGCGCGCGCGCGCGCGCGCGCGCCCGCACCCACTTGTGAAAGCATGCATTAAAACTCACCAACACACAGAAACACACATACTCTTGAGTGCCGTCACATTCCAGAGAGAGAGAGAGAGAGAGAGAGAGAGAGAGAGAGGAGAGAGAGAGAGAGAGAGGTATAATGGAGTGGGGTAGACAAAGAGACACAAACAGGCACAAACAAAGGAGAGACAGACAGATCAATCACACAGGTTCAGAAACGAACACAGACACACGAAGACACAGACAGAGATACAGTCAGAGACTGAGTGTCTCCCAGACACCTTCTACCAGGTTTCTCCCGTGTCGTATCAGTGATGGATGGAGCCAGGGTCGGAAGACAGAGTTCTACCAACATTACCAGCCACGGTCAGGAGGCTGGCAGGAAGAACTGCCTTCAGTGGAATCCCAGTTTCACTCATTCTGCTCTGCGCGTGTTATCTGGCTGCAGAATGGACCGCTATGAAATTCTTCCTGCTCTCCTCTCGAATCACTTAAGACTTTATTACACTTCTAACAATTCGTAAACGCAATACTACCTACCCCTAAGACTGTAAACTCTACTATAATCCTCTAATACCGATGTATGCCTCATTACTCCTTCCTCATCAATCTGTAAACACAAAACCGCCTGTGAACTCCACTCTACTCTCTCGTCACCACACGGTAATCTCTATTACAATTTCCTTATTAATCTGTAAACTGCACACCTCCTACCTATGCATAGTTAATTCTACCATCCTCTCCTCGTAGCATTGTAAATGTTAATGGCCTGCCCCCCCCCCCTCTTCCCCTCGATACAGTATCTCCACGACTTTCTCTTCACAGCATTGTTCACGCCACACTTCTCTCTCCCTCTTCATTACACTGTTAAGGTCACCCCTCCCTCCTCATAACAATGTAAACAGAACCAAGTTCTTATCATACCAGTGTTAACTCAACCACTCCATACTCAAGACAATGTTCAGTGCACTGTTCCCTCCTTATAACAGTGTCAACTCTACCACTCCCTACTCAAGACAATGTCCATCCAGTGTTCCCTCCTTATAACAGTGTCAACTCCCTCCACCAATCCCTACTCAAGACAATGTTCAGTCCATTGTTCCCTCCTTATAACAATGTTAACTCCCTTCACTCCCTACTCCAGACAATGTTCATTCCACTGTTCCCTCCTTATAACAGTGTCAACTCCACCACTCCCTGCTCAAGACAATGTTCAGTGCACTGTTCCCTCGTTATAACAGTGTCAACTCCACCGCTTCCACCTCATACTATTGTTAAACCCACTAATTCCTGATCAAGACATTGTTTACTCCGCCACTCCCTCCTCATAACATTTCAAACACCACTATTGGCTCTGGAATAAGGGTAAACTCCAGCACTTTCTTCTCATAACATTGATGTAGTCTCAAAATGGAGTGACTGAGGGCGGAAAATGAAACAAAATTTAGAGAGGGGGCTAGTAACCGCCGAGGACATAGACAAACAAAGCACAGGACAAAACACAATGGATTTCGACCTCTTGGGTCTTCTTCAGGCAAAAACAAATAACTTTTAGGACAGCACGAAGGAAGAACGTAAAGAACATTTAGGACAGTACGAACGAAGAACGGAAAGTCACTTATCATCCCATGTATTCAGCACCCGAACAAAATTCGGGTGCCCAATACATGGGAAGATGAGTGACGTTACGTTCGTCGTTCGTACTGGCCTAAATGTTATTTGTTTTTGCCTGAAGAAGACCCAAGAGGTCGAAATGCATTGTGTCTTGTCCTGCGCTTTGTTTGTCTACGTCCTTGGCGGTAACTAACCCACTCTCTTTCTAGATATTCTTAAAGCCTATAAATTTCACTCCTCCCGTCTTTTCTTGTCAATCGCGTTTTACTTCTCCAGACTGTCGCTATTTTTCACCGTTTTCTCCTCTACGTGTAGCACAGTGAAGTCTTCTGCTTTCCCTCCATAACACTATAAACAACAGCACTCCTTTCTCATGCATGCAAAATATAGCGATTCCCAGTCCAGTTCACACTAAACTATATAACCTCTTCCTCGTGAATTAAAAAAAAAAGAATGATTAGTAAGTCCACCGAGCAACAGGGACAAAGAAATTTCAAGACAAAACACGGCGTCTTTCGATCTATGATTGCTCGTTCTTCGTATGTGTGTTTGTTTTTGGTTTAAATGTTGTTTGTTTTGCCTGAAGAAGACCTAAGAGGTCGAAACGCGTCCTGTTTTGTCATGTCATTTGTTTGTCTCTGTTGTTCGGCGAACCTGCTCATATTCTTTTTGAAATTTGTTTGAATTTCCGCCTGCAGTCGCCTTTCCTCATGACAGAATAGACTTCATCATTGCCTCCTGACAGCACTGTCAACCTCATCGTTGTAATTACTGTTACAACACTGTGAACTCTTCCCCAGCCCTACGATTGTAAACTGCACTGCTCTCTCACTACATTATGAATCATAAACTTCATTTTTTTTTCTATTCTGATATCACTGCAAATTGTAGTCTCTGTTAATAAGATTGTAAAATGCTAACTTTCTTAACTGTGGCACAAAACGCCTCCCGCTAGATTCTGTTAAACACCTTTTTGATGTCTATGCATATGTGGTAGAACGTCTTCTGGAGTTACAGTTGCTTTTCATAAAGGGTATGCAGCCTAAAGAATTATTCAATGATATTTCTGTCA
The DNA here is from genome assembly GCA_033310375.1 of Conus canariensis. NCBI lineage: Eukaryota > Metazoa > Mollusca > Gastropoda > Neogastropoda > Conidae > Conus > Conus canariensis. The sequence continues at coordinate 9,013,264 of CM065715.1, forward strand.
TTGCAGGCCCCAACCTGTTCTCCAGTAATAGTGGTTATGCCTGCAGTCTTGAAATTATTAAGAATTATTTTGAGCATTACATCGCTAGAATGTCTGATCGAACTGACAGCGCTGTCATTTTGGTGGTGCTGGAGATTTCCTGATATGAGAAAGGTGACGATTACTGATTGAAACAATGGTGTAAGCTAATTCCAGTCTGCCTCTGTTGCGAGTAACAGTGAGGGTATCAGTTTCTGTGTCTCTGTGTGTTTCATGTAGTTAACACGAAAAAAGAGTGTAAGCCTTTAACATATCACTGCGAAAATTAGTGAGGAGGGAGGAGAAAGCAAACAAAAGCGAGGACACATTCAAGCAAGAGTGAGCAGGCATGGTGAGAGAGAGAGAGAGAGAGAGAGAGAGAGAGAGAGAGAGAGAGAGAGAGAGAGAGACAGACAGACAGACAGACAGACAGACAGACAGAGGCAGAGAGAGAGAGAGAGAGAGAGAGAGAGAGAGAGAGAGAGAGAGAGAGACAGAGAGAGAGATGGGGGAGGGGGGCACAGAAACAGCGCCACTGCTAAGAACACCACAAAACCAGTTCATTGACTGTGAGAAATCACTGGCCAAACAGAAGACTGATGACTCCCCGTGTCTTGGTCCCTGGGGCGCTGTGGGTCCAGCGATAGGCCCGTCAGCAGTCACTGTTCACGGTCTGCCAGGCACATGGTGGGACAAAAGAATGGGCAGACAGGCGTGGAATGAGTTATTCGATGGGTATTTAAGGAAATTGCTGTGTCTGTCTGTCTGTCAGTCAGTCTGTCTGTGTCCTGTCTCTCTCTCTCTCTCTCTCTCTCTCTCTCTCTCTCTCTCTCTCTCTCTCTCTCTCTCCCTTGTTTTTGCTTTTGCCTGTAATATACTTCAAATTATTTCGGCTCTGTCTGTGCCACTTATGTGTTTATGAACAAAGTATGGTGTTATATCTGTTAATCAAATATTGTGTTTTTCAGGGCTGTTTAATTGATATTATCATTTAATATCCTCTCTCTCTCTCTCTCTCTCTCTCTTCTCTCTCTCTCTCGCTCTCTCTCTCTCTCTCTCTCTCTCTCTCTCTCTCTCTCTCTCTCCTTTTACCCCCTTGTTTCCTTTCTCATAATCTTTATGTTGCTAGTTTTCCTCCTCCATCCCTGGCAATTCATTTGCCTCCTGCCCTTTTTTCTTCCCTTCCCTCCCTCTCCCCAACTTTGCCCCGCCCCATCGTCTTCATGTTTATAACTTTCAGATCCTTTCCTTTTCTCATTTTTACAAGTAATTTCTAGTTAACAGTAGCAATGGTAGTCACTGGATTGTTTATAAATGCAAGGTTTTAATGCAGTTACAAATTCAAGTCTCTGTTGCGCCTCCACTCCACTTCCCTCTCTTTTCCCCTACCCTTATTTTTCCTCCTGTGTTCTCTCCACTCCCTCCCTGCGTTCCCTGCCACTGCCTTGCTGTTCTTTCCTGGTGTTGCACGAACCTTGTAAAAATAGTGGAGCAATTCTTTAAAGGTCAGTATGAATATAGAACACTTTACTTTTATTGTTTGATGATTTTCAGTGATTGTCTGAACTTCATCATTCAACTGGTGTTTTTCAGGAATGCATAGTGTGTGTGTGTGTGTGTGTGTGTGTGTGTGTGTGTGTGTGTGTGTGTGTGTGTGTGTGTGTGTGCGCGCGTGCGTGTGCATTATTGTATATGTGTGTGTGTATATGTGTGTATGCGCGTGCGCGCGCGCGCGTGCGCACACACACACACACACACACACACACATTGAAAAGTCACAACAGGAAAGCGCCAACGTTGAATCGATTAGAAACGCACGTGTTGTTTTAGAGATCATCAGTATGGCTTTGTGTTACTGGAGACGGTGATGTAACTGACTCGAAATCAGCGTAATACCTCTCTCCTACTGCTTCCCCCACCCTGCACCCTCCTGTCACATACACACACTTTCCTACCCTCCTAATTCCCAGCCATTGCCCTAGATTCCCTGAAACTATGCAAGTAAAAGTAACCGTCGCTTTGATGATGTAATCTTAACAAATTATTTCCATTTTTTAATTCGTTAACATTAGTCAAAATCTAGCCAGAATGTGCATTCATGAAATTCTACTGCCTGCCCATGTAACAAACTTTTTCTATTTTCTTTCAACCCCTTCAGGCAAAGAAGGCGAGTGGAAGGAAAAGAAGGAATTGAATCAATTCAAACCATGGCCTGCAAGTATCAGAGAATCTCAATGCAACAGAATAGAATGACTTAGAGAGAAAAGAGAAAAGTTTCTTCAACTACCTTAAATTGTTGCCTCTAGCAACCAATTCGAATGGAGGTTAGAGAGACGAACGGGAAGTACAACCAAACTGATCGAAAATGCCCGCAAGCAGTGAAAGGACTAGGAATGGATGAAAGAGAGGGAAGGTAGAGGGGGTGGGGGGTATGGAGGGGAATGTAGAGGATGGGGATGGGTGACTGGGGATAGTGTTGCAGGAGGGGGAGGTGAGAAAGATGCAGTTCTTACGTGATGTAAGGAGGTTATCGAGTTATGCCCTTCAGTTCACACTGAGGATCTGGAAAAAAGTTCAGAGCAAAGACGGCAATGTACACTCAAGTCTGAGAGTTGGAAGCAGCTTGATCGCATGTATGCTTAGTTACTGTTGTGATGCCTTGAAGGCAATTCAGCTTCTATAGCATGTACTTCCTTCCTTATTTCTTCTAACATGCATCAAGCCTTATGCTCCCTTTAATCATTATCTGGCAGATAGACCACCACAAAAAAATTTAAAAGACCAATTGTCTTTTCATAGTTTCTCTGATGACAACCAACACCATCTGTCTGGAGAGTCGTCTCAACTCCCATTCATGATTTAAAGTAAACAGTCATGATGTCTGGTATTAAAGCTCAGATGACTTACAAGAAGTTCAAGATGAGTCATGACAACACAGAAATGATTTTCATTGCGAACAGTTCATTCCTACTGAGTTTGTTCCAAGATCCATTCAGCTAGACAACAGCTTCATGGGTCCATTTGACTTAAAAGAAAAAAAATTACTATTCCGCCGAACAAAACAAACAAGCAAATTACAAAAATAACGCGATGAGTTTTGACCTCTTTGTGGTTCTCGTTCTTCGTTTTCACTGTCCTAAATGCTATTTGGTTTTTGCCTGAAGAAGACCCAAGAGGTCAAAATGCATTGTGTTTTGTCCAGTACTTTATCTGTGCCTTGGCGGTAATTAACTCCCTCTTTTTCTAATTTATATTCGGTCTTCTTTAGTCAAGGCAAACGACATTCCACATCCATGTTGCGCCCAGTTGGAGGAGATAATTGACTGTTTGTTCTTCGTTTTCATTGTCTTGAATGTTGTTTGTCTTGAGAAAGACCAAAGTAGCCGAAACGCGTCGTGTTTGACATGGAATTTGTGTCTTTCGTTCGGCGGCATAACCATTTTTCTTTGAAGTTTCCGCCTGCAATCACCGTAAAATCGTGCATTAAAGTTCGCTCATGACCGTGGTCATCTAAATCCACCCATGCTGCTCCTTTCCTTCATACTGCTCACTGGCCTCTTGTTGGAAAACGATGGATGACAAGATGTCTCTGCTCAGCTGCATGTCACTGGATGGTCAAAGTCCTTTATGTCTTTCTCATGGTCTCCAGCTGTACGATCCTGCCTCGTCACTGGATGGTCAAAGTCCTTTATGTCTTTCTCATGGTCTCCAGCTGTACGATCGTGCCTCGTCTTAGTGATCGTCTGCCGATAAGCATCGAGATCAGAGCCCTCGTTTCCAGTCCGAAACCTTTGGAAAGTACCCTTTCTCTTCAGAAGTGCCCTCTGCATGACGCACGCTTCTTTTGCCTTTCTGCAACTCGAATTCTTTCTGCTTAATTCTGTATATCTGTCTGTCTGTCTGTCTGTCCGTCTCTCTCTGTCTCTCTCTCTGTCCTCTCTCTCTCTTTCTCTCTTCTCTCTCTCTCTCTCTCTCTCTCCTCGCAAAGAGCGTACACGCATGCACGAAGACACTCACGCACTTACCCTATATCTTACACGCACGCACACACACACACACACACACACACACACACACACACACACACACACACACACACACACACTCACACACACTCACACACACAGAAACACAGAGAGAGACACACACACACGCACACACACATACACACATACACACACACACACACACACACACACACACACACCGCGCGCGCGCGCACATACATACACATAGTTTTAGATTGAAAAGGAGAGTAAGCATATCACGTATCATATCCTTCCATGGTCTGCTTATTTGTGTGAAGTTCTTTTTACCTCCTCCCTAGACATCAGTGACCAAAAAGCATTTGACGATCAAAAGTCATGATAAATCAGATTCTGTGATGCTTCAGGTTCACTACAACAGAGCGACATGAAGCGATGTGGGTTCCATGCTAAACGAAACACAAAACAAAACCAAAGGCAAGCCAACATTACTAAACCATTTTGATTTTGCGCCGAATACGAGAAGATAAGTGACTTCTCGTTCTTCCCTTTTCACTGTTGTAGATATCATTTGTGTTTGCCTGAAGAAGAACCAAGAGGTCGAAATGTATTGTGTTTTGTCCTGTACTTTGTTTGACTGTGTCCGTGGCGATAACAAACCCCTTTCTCTTTCAAAACTGTGCTTCATTTTCCGCCCTTAGTCACTTCGTGTTCAAACCAACATTACTAAACTAAAAGCAAAGCACAACGAAACGGAAATTTCCAACAAACTACAAACAAAAATGAATCTGATAAGAAACTGAGAAAAACAAGCAGAAAGAAAGGTATAAGTCTTGCCATTTACACACTAGAATCAAATGAGGGCAATAATCACTCATCTGAATATACATCTGAACGACATCTTCAGACGCGCTAATTTACGAAAATGGGTCTCACCATTTTTTTTTTATAATCCATTAGTTTTATACATTAAAGTATTACCTCACAAATCTTGTATACATTTTTCTTCACATTTTTAACATTTTTTTTAATCTGATCTAAGCCTCTACAGAAGCAAAATTTTTAACAAAATTTCCTGGTGTGTTTAAAAGGTGTATTTTAAACGGTTTTGTAAATGAGTGTTTTTTGAATGAATTTGACTTGTGAGTTGACTTCATCGCGATGGTAGCCCTGATATGGTCCTTTGCTGTTGGGTGGGCTATAAACACAATTAACTTACTTACCTACCTTTTTCTTTAATCGTAAGACAGCCGCTCAAAAATTAGATAAATAATAAGAATAAGGGGATGAAGAAATAAAGAAGAGGAGAAGAAGAAGGAAGGGGCAGGGAAAGGGTGAGCGTGGAGACAAGTTGTGAGAGGTGGAGACAAGTTGTGAGAGGGTGGAGACAAGTTGTGAGAGGTGGAGACAAGTTGTGAGAGGGTGGAGCAATGGAACAGGAGCAATGCAATTTACGACCTTGTATCACACAATAACGCAGTACATGATTCGCCCACAGCCCGTCGTCGATGTCCTGCGGTATCTCCTGAGCAGCCTTAAAGTACGGTGGGCTGTTAAAGATGCTTTTTGTTGATTGTGTTGTTTCATATACGTTTCTTTCCTTGTGCCTGTGTTGCTTATCTGAATGTTTGAGAGTTGTGTTTCTCTCTCTCTCTCTCTCTCTCTCTCTCTCTCTCTCTCTCAAGGAAATTATAAAAGTTTAGCTGTTTAAAGAATGTCAATCTTATGGGGACGGGTTCTGCCATAATTATCATCATCAAATTCTTGTCACACTTCTTAATTCGTGCTTTTCTCACTGGAAGCCTTCTGCCTAGTATCTTTAGCAAAGGGTGGTCTACAGTCATATCAGGGACCAATGACAAGGAAGTTAAGTGAAGAAACGAGACAGAGATAAAAAAAATCATGTTCCAACACCCCATTCTCTGATTAGCTTCTTTCCAGTAAAATCAAACTCATCTTCAATCCAAGCAAGATAAATATTGTCTTAAATGGCAGAGAGTCAGGACGGAAATGTTTCCTATCAACCACGGTTATTTTTCCCTATGGATTATAATTAGTAACGTCCTCTTATTGGTGCATGAAATGATCGGAATTCTCACTGTCCTTGCTGGAGTTTAGATTGTGCAAGTGCCATGGGACAATAGGTTTTGTGAAATTAGATACGCGATGTCTTACAACTTCTCACGAACTTCGGTAACAATACTGTGACAAGTTCATGCAAAGAGGCCAGAGGGCTAGTGGTCTCTGTGATTTGGATGGCGATTGCGAGTGGAACGGTAGTGTTTTTTATGCTATGCAGCCAGGGCCGAAGGGGCTGACCGATAATAACTTGACAAAGAGGTGAAGGGCATTGCCGACCTGAGAATGGCCACGGGGATCGCCCTGCAAAGAGATCGGGAATTTATGGACTGTGATAGAATGTCTGGTCGGGAGAAATGGCCTGCATTCGCGAGGGAGTGTTTCAGTTGTGATGATATATCATTAGAGAGAGGGTTATTGCCATTGATGATCAGGTGACATTGTTTTGAATGCAAGTCATGGGTCGTGCATGATATGGGTGATATAGCTATGCGTGCGCGCACGCACACACACACACACACACACACACACACACACACACACACACACACACACAAACACACATGCACGCACGCACGCACCTGCTCGATGCATGCATGGGCACGCATGCATGCATGAGCATATGTGTGCACACACATGTACACAAACGCAATAACAACAACAGATCATACAAGAACAACACACACACACACACACACACACACACACACACACACACACACACACACACACACAGACGTGTATGTGTGTGTGTGTGTGTGTGTGTGTGTGTGTGTGTGTGTGTGTGTGTGTGTGTGTGAGAGCGCACACAACAGAGCAAACAATAACAATACACACATACACACGTACAGACATACACACGTACACACACAGACACACACTCATACACGCACATTGCTGAATTGTTTGGTTTCCCCTTTCTAGTTATGGCTGTGACATTTGTTCTCACCAAATCGTCAAGACGGAATGTAGCCTTCATTGATAAAATCGTCCATATCCATTTCCGTGTATTTCGTTGTTCTTGTCATGACCATGTTCGCCTCTCTCTTCTTTTTCCCTCACGGCTCATCCAGTTTCTTCATTCAGGTACATCCAGATTTGTTCGGCCCCAGTCTCACCGCCAGCAATTTGACATGCAGCTCCCCAATGGCTATGTAGCCAGCAATTTGACATGCAGCTCCCCAATGGCTATGTAGCCAGCAATTTGACATGCAGCTCCCCAATGGCTATGTAGCCAGCAATTTGACATGCAGCTACCCAATGGCTATGCAGAGAGCAATTTGACATGCAGCTCCCCAATGGCTATGTAGCCAGCAATTTGACATGCAGCTACCCAATGGCTATGCAGACAGCAATTTGACATGCAGCTACCCAATGGCTATGCAGACAGCAATTTGACATGCAGCTACCCAATGGCTATGCAGACAGCAATTTGACATGCAGCTCCCCAATGGCTATGTAGCCAGCAATTTGACATGCAGCTACCCAACGGCTATGTAGCCAGCAATTTGACATGCAGCTCCCCAATGGCTATGTAGCCAGCAATTTGACATGCAGCTCCCCAATGGCTATGTAGCCAGCAATTTGACATGCAGCTACCCAATGGCTATGTAGTCAGCAATTTGACATGCAGCTCCCCAATGGCTATGTAGCCAGCAATTTGACATGCAGCTACCCAATGGCTATGTAGCCAGCAATTTGACATGGAGCTCTCCAATGGCTATGTAGCCAGCAATTTGACATGGAGCTCCCCAATGGCTATGTAGTCAGCAATTTGACATGGAGCTCTCCAATGGCTATGTAGCCAGCAATTTGACATGGAGCTCTCCAACGGCTATGTAGCCAGCAATTTGACATGGAGCTCCCAACGGCTATGTAGCCAGCAATTTGACATGGAGCTCTCCAATGGCTATGTAGCCAGCAATTTGACATGGAGCTCTCCAATGGCTATGTAGCCAGCAATTTGACATGGAGCTCCCCAATGGCTATGTAGCCAGCAATTTGACATGGAGCTCCCCAATGGCTATGTAGCCAGCAATTTGACATGGAGCTCCCCAATGGCTATGTAGCCAGCAATTTGACATGGAGCTCCCCAATGGCTATGTAGCCAGCAATTTGACATGGAGCTCCCCAATGGCTATGTAGCCAATTTCAGAGCCAAAGGATGACACTTGCACTGCATGCGCTGCACTAGTCATATCGATTATCACATCGGTCTCTTTTCGTATAGGGTACGAGACCATTCTTATCATTATAATGAATACTTATACAGCGCCTATTCCGGCTAGAGACCAAGCTCTAAGCGCTTTACAATCCACACTCGTTTACACAACAGGCTGTCTACCTGGGTAGTGCCGTTGAAGAGCTGCCAGCTGAGGCTTCAGTCAGTCGATTCCCGTGTCATCCAGTCGATATCGTTCAATATCGTCCATTCAATTTCCTTACTGCCTTCATTCTTTCCATTTCTAGGATTTCTGAATAATAAGTTCTCCGACCGACAAAAAAAGTCTTCAATCTAATCTCGTTCCAGGTCTTTGACTGTCGTCCCTCCCCCCCCCTCCCCCAACAGTCTGCACCCTTTCACTCCAGACCAAGATAAAAACATTCAACTTAAATGTGAAGTCTGTTCTCTGGAGACTTTGAGAACAACACAGTCCAGTACTAACAATCTTCAAGCAATTATCAACAAGTGCCTCAGGTGCGTCCTCAATCTCAGATGGCCAGAAGTTCTTTCCAACATAACTCTATGGGAGAGAACTAAACAAAATTCTATAGACACAGAGATGAAGGAAAAGGAATTGGGGCTGGGGTTGGTCATATACTACCAAAGCCTCCTACCAGCACAACAAAGCAGGCACTCGAATGGAACCCACAAGGGGAAAGGAAGATGGAACGATCTCCACAGACTTGGCACCAGTGCATGAATCTGAAGAGAAGACAGCGGGAATGATACGGGCCCAGCTGAAGGGGTCAGCCCAGGACTGAATCCGCTGGAGGAATGTTGCCGCAGTGCTATGTTCCCCAGCAAACTCGAAGGATGAAGTCAAAGAAGTTAAATCTTCAATCAGCGTCTTCTTTTCTCCATTCTCTTCTCTGTCAACCTCGTTCCTAACCCTGTCTTTCCCCTCCCATTCTCTGTCTATACTCCCCATAAACGCTAGTCCCCTACCTCGCCTCTCTCTACGTATTACTCTCTCTACCTTTTCAAATCTTCCCATCTCACCTCTCGCTCTTTCACTGCCTCTTGCAGCACTACCTCTACACCCCTTGCCATTCTCACCACATTCCCTCTCAATTCTAACTCTTTCCACATTCATCGCAGTCCGCCCCGCTTGTTGTCAACATCGGTGGTTTTACTTCTTTACTTGAACTACATAAAAAAGAAAGAAAGAAAGAAAGAAAACCGTGACATCCTGGGATTAAAATTCGCCTGGAACACACATCTTACTGATAATATTCATCGGTGATTTGCATCAGCAGGTCAGGTCTCTCGGTAGATATGTTTCCTTAGAATTTGTTGTTACGTACCAATAAAAGTTTTAGTGGCATTTTCACAAAAAGATCAGACACTTCTGCAAACAAAAATCAAAACATCAATCGCAGTATTAACAACACACATTACAACGCAACTTAAATTATCTCTCAACATCTCAACATGGACTAAAACAAAGCGTGAATCATCGGCATACACGCTATGTTTCAGACGAACGTTCCTGCAATCCGACTACCTATCATTCATACATAAATACACACACAGATACAAATATACATTCATACAGACAGAAGCACAAACACACACAGACAAACAGATAAACAGGCTGACACACAAACATGCAAACATACATACATACATACATACATCATACATACCATACATGCGTACCTACCTACCTACCTACCTACCTACCTACCTACCTACCCACATAAACACATACATACATACATACATACATACATACATACATACATACATACATACACACATAAACACATACATACATACACGCATGCATGCACACATACAACGTGCATTATACAGACACACACTCTAGCTATTCCACCACAGACATTTCTACACACATTCGCAGACACACGCCCGCACGCATGCACGCACACACACACACACACGCACGCACACACACGCGCTCGCGCGCGGGCACACATGTGCACGCACGCACGCATGCACTCACACACACACACACACACACACACACACACACACACACACACACACACACACACAACACACACAAGAGAGAGAGAAGAGAGAGAGAGAGAGAGAGAGAGAGAGAGAGAGAGAGAGAGAGAGAGAGAGAGTAGAGAAGATTCTAACATACACAGATGCATGTTATTAAGACTTGTAAATTTCTGAAAAGAAGAACAATGTAACGGGCAATCCATTACACACACTGGAGTATGCCTTCCAATCCTCTCTCTCTCCCTCTCTCTCTCTCTCTCTCTCTCTCTCTCTCTCTCTCTCTCTCTGTTTCATTCGTCATTTCTTTACAGAATGGTATCAGGGAAAAGGGTTGAAGAGGGAGAGGGGAAAGATGGAGGGAGAAAGAGAAAAAGAAACGGGCGAGGACATGAATCCGGAACCCATGAATCACATTGCCCACATTATCATCACCATCACCGTCCACTATTCCCCGATTCGGCTCTGAATGGCGTCGGCAGCTTCGTGCAGACTGTTCCCACCGGAGCAGTGTGATAACAGTTTATATCTACCGGGGACTTGACCCGGTCATGCAAATCACCGATGAACATTGTCAGTAAGACGTGTGTTCCAAGCCTCATGACTCCCGTGGGCGGTGCAATAGTTTGGTTTCTCAGGAAGAAAATAGACATCTGGCCACCTAACAAATCTCACTGTAAAAAAAATGTCAGGGTTTGAGTATAGTGTACCGTAACTAATAATAATGATAATAATAATGATTATTTATGGCGCTTAATCTTACATCATAAGCCCTAAGCGCTTACAAATACATAAAAAGTTAAACTCATTGTCGACAGCTTTTTCACTCCCCCTTGTCACCACTTTTTCACCAGCAGAGAAGGGTAAACTCTGCAGAAGTAAAGGTTCATTACAGTTATACAACATTTTACAGTCAAGAGCAAAGGCATATCTATATACAATTGAGAGCAATGTTTACGTAGAATTATAGGGATGTCTACCGAGAGGTTTCGGATTCAGTCAAATATAGACATAAAGCGACCTGCAATATGCACATTTTTTATAATTCTTGAATATTATTTTGCACACACACACACACACACACACACACACACACACACACACACACACACACACACGCACACACACACACACACACACACGCACGCACGCACGCACACACACACACACACACACACACACACACACACACACACACACACACACACACACACAAGCACGCACACTCGCACGCTCGCACTCACACATGCACGCACACAGACAGGCAGACATACATACATACATACATACAGACAGACAAAGACAGACAGACAGACAGACAGACAGACAGACAGACAGACATTCATACAAATATTAAATCAAATGAACAGTGGTCTGTGGCCATGACAGTAAATACTGCTTTTTATTAACCAGGGGTGAAAGATGAAGTGGGATGGCTGCACGTTCTAAGCTTAGTCGCCTCAAGAATGTCAAAGGTTCAGCTAAGTTTGTCATTATTGTTGTTGTTATCGTTGCTGCTAGTGATGTTGTTGTTATCTGTTTTAGACCTGGAACATTTTCCCCCAGTTCTATGGCAGCCCGTAAAATGGCGGCACGGTGTGGTTGGTAGAGCCCATAATACTAAAAGTAAACGTTTTCTTTCCTTGCTTTTCGCCTTCCTGCCTTTTCTTTCTGTTTTTATTTCCGTTCTGTTTACTTCGCTTCTCTGTCCATTTCTTTCTCTTTTCCATATGGCTGCTTTCCATCTATTCCCCACCCCCCTCCCATACATTTCAGTTCATTTTTCTTCATTTCATACATTATTTTCTCTTTTCTCTTTCTCTCGTTCTTTATTTTTTTCTTCTTCCTTCCTCTTTTATTTCTTCGCTCTTTCCTTTCTTGTTTGTTCTTTCCTTCTTTCCATCGTTGTTCTTACATTTGCAGGCCGGAGGCCGAGGACCATTAAAGCTCTGTGCATTGTGTTCTTTGAATCCAACCATGTTTTGTATTCTATCTCATTGTTATTTTCTTCCATTCTTCTTCACGTGTTTCTCCTTTTAAAAATTCTTTTTAAGTTGTTTCTTTCTTGCTTTCTTTCTATTTTTTTTCTTTCTTTTCCAACTTCTTTTCTTTTCTTTCTTCCCTGCTTTTGCTGCATTCCATCTGTTTTTGTTCATTCATCCATTCATTCATTCACACATTCACTAATTCTTTCTTCCTTTCTTTCTTTATTCCTCAGTATAATTCTGAGGTTCTTCTCTTATGAAACTTTCGTATATGTGACTATTTTTAAATCCAAACATAAAGGTCACCACATTCCACCTTCGGGAGTGAAATCTGAACATGACAGCTGTGTGCGTGTTTCAGTTTCATATAATGTCACCGGCACATGATGATCTCCAGAAGAAGGAGTGGAATTTAACGTGTGCACAAGATTTTTTTTTCTATGCATGTGTTGATGCACGGATCCTCAGTGTAAGGTCTGGTCTGAATGATCAGGAGTATATAGAATCTTCATAGATGTTACCTTCAAAGCGACATTCTCTTCCAGCCTGGTGGTCTGGAGCCAGAATTGAACCCCAGACCTTTGAACAAAATTTGAACCACTTACACACCTGCCCAATCAGGTACCAAAACATTTAAAGAGTGTGACTGAAAAAAAAAACCCAAAGTGTCAGGAAGTGATGAGATTGAAACACAAAGCATCGCAAGAATATTGGCAACGCAGAGCATTGGTGAAAGAACCAGGCATGCCTATAGAGCCTGAACAGAGCACTAGGCTGATTCAGTTGACATTGTCTAGAGCCTAGTCCTCCACAGTGGGTCTTATCACGGCTGTCATGTGATCAAAAGCGTTTTCATATTTGTCTGTCGAAAATACAAAAAAACACTAACAAACCACTTTCTCTTAAACAGACAGAAAGTGCTATAACCTGTTTTCCCACAAATTCTTAAGCCCAATAAGAATATTTGATACCTTTTTACAAACTAAAAAAAAAAAAGAAATCATATCTGGTGGAATGTCTGCTAAAATGTCTTCATGGAGTCTACTATACATTTATGAAACGGTGTGTAGTAAAGCAGTATCTACAAAACTAATCCATTACGACGTATCTTTTTTTTCTCTCTCTTTTCTTGCTTTCTTGTATTTTACGACCCCATTCTAACTCTACAGCCCATTCCTCCGCACCCACTGATACTACACATACGCTGCTTACTTTTGTTGATCTACACTCAGCCATACTACAGCCCTCACAGCCCTTGCCCTTAGCAGTCCAAACAAAGAGCAGTCAATACCCTTGCCCTTAGCAGTCCAAACAAAGAGCAGTCATTAAACCCTTGCCCTTAGCAGTCCAAACAAAGAGCAGTCATTACCCTTGCCCTTAGCAGTCCAAACAAAGAGCAGTCATTACCCTTGCCCTTAGCAGTCCAAACAAAGAGCAGTCAATGTAAGGGGGCTACATGCCAACAAACCATCACAGTAGTCTGCGCTGCTTCATTTCAGTGGTGTTCTACACAGTCTGATGGAACACACACAGGGCACCTGCTATTAAACTCCACGTGGGTTTGAAGACGTGGTGTAACTGCGTATGGATGGAGTGATCGGCATACGGTGATAGATAGTCCCCAAGGGCCATGGGGCATACAGAAAGACACAGGAACTGCCGTCTGGTTGAATGATCGTATTGATTGTTCTCTTTCGAATTGCTGTACTTTCTGCGCTTACCTTTTTTTCTGTTTCGATCTGTCTGGGTTCTCCCACTTCTTCCCAGCACCTGCGTGTCTTCTCTCCCCCCAATCCCCCCTCTCTCATCCTAAACATCACAAGCACCAGTTTACCCACACATCTGTCTTTCATTGCCACTTTTATTTTTACATTTCATCTCTTGAAGATGTGATGAGAGAGAGAGAGAGAGAGAAGAAGAAGAAGAAGAAGAAGAAGAAGAAGAAGAAGAAGAAGAAGAAGAAGAAGAAGAAAAGAATGGGTATGGGTATCATTGTTAGACAATGAAATCCAGAATGGCAAAGCTATCTACGATACTCACTTTTCTCCCTCTCTCTTTCTCTCCCCCCTCATCTCTCTCTGTGTCTTTGCCCCTCTCTCTGTGTCTGCCTGTCTGTCTGTCTGTCTGTCTGTCTGTCTGTCTCTCTTTCTCTGTCTCTCTCTTTCTCCCTCTCTCTCTGAGTCTGTATCTTAACTGATCTGTGTGTCTTCCCTTTTCATTTTCCTCCTTCTTCTTCCTTTCTCCTTCCTTATACCTCTTTTTCTTACCTTTGTCCTTACCCTGCGTTATGCTTGTTGGCTCTTGTTTGTCTTTTCTCCCTCCCGCCATTCGTTCTTTGTCTATACTCCGTCCCTTGCACCCCCTTCCTCTGTCCACTACCGTTACACGCTTGAAATCTCCATTACTTTGTGTTTTAGTTGTCTTCTTTCTCTCAATCAGTCTACTGATTTGTGTCTGTCTGTAACGCTTTCTTCTTCCCTCTTTTTGGCTCTCTGTCTGTGCAATCTGTGTCTGTGCACCTGTCTGTCTGTCTGTCTTTCTATCTGTCGGTCTGTATTTGTGTCTGTCTACTTGTCTGTGTGTCTGTCTGTCTCTGTCCATCTGTCTGTCTGTCTGCCTTTCTACCTATCTGTCTTTTTGCCTGTCTGTGTGTTTGTCTCTCTCCCTCCTCTCTTTCTCTCTCTCCCTCCTCTCTCTCTCTCTCTCAGTCGCTCTCTCTCTGTGTCTCACTCTCCTCCCCCCTTCTCTCTCTCTTTTTGGATATTAAAGGTGGTAGCAGGATGGCTGTACATATTGTGAGCTTTTGTGTTTATTTCACATTTGGCATCTTGCCCACCTTAGTGTGGGTATTTTGAGTGTAAATAGGTGTCTCATTATGCAAGTCCCCTTCTGCTGTTCCCATCGAAGTGTGGTGAGTTGGCTGCAATCTGTACATATTTTATATTGAAGTGGGCGCGATTCAAGGCTGTCACTGCCATATTTCAAACGCTGACCTTACAGAACAGAAAGGATAGATGTTCTGACAGAGACACTCCTCTTTCGTCTGTGTATGGACAGTTTTTTCATGAGTGTGGTGACATTAAGTTCATTCTAGACATCCAAAACCAACAGTAAAAGGAATTCTCTCACCCTCTCTGCCTAGTTCTCCATCTCTTTCTTATTGGTTCTGTTGCCGCCTGTCTGTCTGCCTGCCTGCCTGTCTACCTGTCTGTCTGCTTGCCTGACTGCCTTTTTGTCTTCTGTCTTTCTCTGTCTGATTGTCTGTCTATCTGTCTGTCTGTCTGTCTGTCTGTCTGTCTGTCTGTCTGTCTGTCTGTCTCTCTCTCTCTCTCTCTCTCTCTCTCTCTCTCTCTCTCTCTTTCTCCCACTCGGTTGTTTGAGAGTTTTCAATCAAAGACTTATAGACCATTGACGGCAGGAATAGAAAGGCCACATTATGAAGTGATAGATTTAATAAGTATTGTCTATATGGCCATAATTCACACTGTGTTAAGACGTATTTGTAAAATGATGTGGATGGAATATTAAAACTATGGGCTGTGTTCAGCTCTGAAATAATCCCAGTTCCAATGTCCACTTTTAAAAGAAATGAAAGAAGATGAACAGCATTATGGATTATGCTGTCCTATTTCATTCAATCTCAGAAACATGAAGTGATTGCAGCAAATTCTACAGCACCTTCATAATTTTCAAATTGAGCCTTTTTGTGTCATCGCCAGGTAATCTTGCCATACAAAATATCGATAAACTTATACAAGGCCCTCCTTTCTCCTCCCCCCACCCTCTCTCTCTCTCTCTCCCCCTCTCACTCTTTTTCCTTCCCCTTTTTCCCCCTCCCGCGCCCGCCTCTCTTTCCACTCTGTCTTTCCCTTTCCCAGCTCTCTCTCTCTCTCTCTCTCTCTCTCTCTCTCTCTCTCTCTCTCTCTCTCTCTCCTCTCTCTCTTTCTCCCCTCTCTTCTCTCTTCTTCTCTCCTCCTCTCTCCTGTCT
>CM065715.1:9037014-9042014 GCA_033310375.1 Conus canariensis
ATATATATATAAATTATATGCATAGGTGTTTCTATGACTTCTTGTTGTTTTGCTTCAGTGTATTCTCGCTCTCTCTTCTCTCTCTCTCTCTCTCTCTCTCTCTCTCTCCTCTCTTCTTGTCCATTTCTTTTTCTGTCTTTGTCTGTCTATCTGTCTGTCTGTCAGTTTGTCCTGTGTCTGTCTGACTGTCTGTCTCTTTGTCTGACTCTAAGTCTTTCTCTTTGTCTCCTCTCTTCTCTCTGTCTGTCTGTCTGTCTGTCTGTCTGTCTCTCTCTCTGAAGCAAAACCATAATGGTGTGTCTGTTCCAAATCAGCAAGGTAACGAGTTCTTGTCACAGCTCTTACTTTGTGCTTTTCCAACGTAGAAGCTTCTGCTAGTGGTTTTAGCAACACGTGATATGCAGTCACATCAATTACCAGTTGAAAGGAAGTTTACTGAATTTGGCAAAATCACACAGCCTGACACAAGGTAAAGGAAAGAGACAAGAGATAAAACAAACTCATGTGTCGATAGCCTTGTCTCTGATACTGCTTCTTTCCAGTTAAAATCTACTTCATTTTCAGTTCATACAAGATTAATTTTTGTCTTCAATGGCAGAGGGTCAGGAAGGAAATGGTTTCTATCCAGCACCATTGTTATATCAGGGAATATGAATAGTAAAGTCATCTGACTGGTGCATGAAATGATCAGAATTCTTACTGTCATAGTTTGTGCTTAGATTGTCTATGTGTGAAGGGAGGATAGATTACCTGAAATTGGATACACCTCGATCTGTTAGTATTTGTTTACACCAGAGGTCCAATAATTTTTTGCACACTTTGGTAACAATGTTGTAAAACGTTCCTAAAAAGACGCATGAGGATTAAATGTTTGTGTGATCTTGATGCGGATTGCGTATGGAGCTATAGTCTGTTTCGTTATGCAGCCAGTGTCGAAGGGGCCGGCTGACGATAAGTTGAAGAAGGATGAAGGGTATTGCCGTCACGGGAATGGCCGAGGGGATCAGCTCTGCACAGGAAACAGGGATTTATTGACAATGATTGAATGTCTGGTCAGGCGAAATGGCCTGTATTCACAAGGGAGTGCTTCAGGCGGGATTATTTATAATAATACAGAGAAAGGGTTATGGCCAGTGATGATCAGGTGACATTGTTTTGAAGCCGGTCATGGATCAGATATCTTATCGGTGATATGGCTGCATGCACACGCACACACACACACACACACACACACACACACACACACACACACACACAATGCACACACACACACACGCACACACACACACACACACACACACCACATACACACATACACACACACACCCGCACGCACCTACGCACACACTCACGCACGCATGCACGCACACACACACACACACACACACACACACACACACAACATACACACACACGCACATCGTACGCACGCACGCGCACGCGGACACACACACACACACACACACACAACACACAACACACACACACACACACACACACACACAACACACAACACACACACACACATCCAATCAAAAATAACCTGAAGACAAAATAGCAACATACACATATACGTAAGCACACATGTGCACTCTCTCTCTCTCTCTCTCTCTCTCTCTCTCTCCACCTCTCATTATGCTTTCCCTCCTCCTTGCTGCCCTTACCCATGCCCTTCCTTCTCCATCCCGCCTGATGTCAAAGATCCCTTCCCTCTGGCCCGTCTATTCCTCCTCCCGACAATAATACCAGTGTCTTAATGCTTCGCATACAAACTTCCATTGGGCATCCAGAAGTCTGTGCAAGTTAGAATACATAACCTTAACCTAAACCCTAACCTTATTGTAATCCTAATCCTACACTATCTTAACCCTAACCTTAATTCTAAGCTTTACTCATGGTGTATAAAACCTTTAAACAAGCAAACAAACAAACAAAACAAAACAAAACAGAATCTCACTGGTAAATTGTGCCTGCATTGTGGAAGTTGTCTTCTCCTATTTCCATAAATAAAGGAAAGCATATTCGCCAATATTACATGGAGTGAACTTCTCAACTGAAACCATACACCGCAAACACATCGCTCCTGTGGCAGTTGCTATGAATCTGGTGTCAAGTGTTTTCTTCAACATGAATTATTTTGTTTTGTTTCGTATTGATTATTTGTTTTTCCTTTTATTGCATCTTCTTTGCTCTGTTCTTTCTTTCTTTATTTCCACGTCTCTGATATTTAATTACTTTCTTTTCATCTCTCTGTTCTTTACTTCTGTTTCTTCATTGTTGTTTTGATTTTGTTTTTCTCTTTTCCTTTATGTCCATCTGCTTTTCTTCCTTTCTTTCTTTTCCTAACCCTCATTATTTCTTCCTTTATTCTGTTCTTACTTCGTTTTCTTTTTCAATTTATTTCCCTTTTTGTTTCTTTTCCATTAATTCGTCCTTTTTGTCTTTCTTCCCTTTTTTCTATGCTCATTTTCTTCTTTTTTTTTTTTCGTCTCAGGTTCTCTCAGAAAATCATTTCGCTTCTTCCGGAAGTTTGGTGCCAGTAATTTTCTTTGGCCCTGACTTTCTTTGACTCTGCTATTCTCTTTTCTTGTCTTTCCTTTCTTTTATCTACTTTATTCTCTACCTTCATGATCCGTTCTCCTGTCTTTGATTCCAGAAAGGCTCTTACACCTGTTTTTGTCAGCTTTTTTTTTCGTTGTTGTTATCTGGCAACTAGGTAAGCAAACCTTACACTCTGTCCCCAGTGGAGGCTAGATGTTATGCAGTTTCGATTTCGTCGTGAGGTTTTCCTCTTGTTAGTTGCATCTGGATACTCTTGTCACGTCCCGCCTCTCTCCGCTCTGCTTACTACAGCTTTGCTAAAGTTTACGTATGTCTGGAGGCAAATCACAACCAACAGCACTATTTCTCCAGCAGAGAAGGACGAACTCTCCACAAGTCCGAGTGTTATCAAGCAATAGATATTGGAGTGATACTACATTCCTCAAGCAGGAATAAATGGTCTTTACATATGATTTTGAGCAATTTGCACGTACAATGATATGATCTGTTGTTTGGATGTTTGAGATTCAGTCACATAAGCACATGAAAGCACCAGTGAATATGTACAAACGTTTTCACTTCAGTGCGCGCCCTACCCCCCCCCCCCCCCACACACACGCGGGCATGCACGCGCGCATACACACACATCACTTGAATAGTGGTCTATATCCGTAACAGTGAGCACTTCCTTTATAAGCTATGGGTGACATCTCAGTGGAATGGCTTCATGGATGTCAAAAGTTCAGATATGTAGATATCATCATTATTGTTGTTGTTATCGTTGTTGCTGTTATTTTTGTTATTATCTGCTTCAGGTCGGGAATCTTTTTCCCCTGTGTGGTGGCAGCCCACGTGACGTGTATTTGCTCAACATTGCTCAGTGGTGTCAACAAAGTGGGTATAGGCCTATTCGGGTATAGGCTTTGATAGAATCGTTGCCTTCTGAATACATTTCGAAATTATTGTCCTTACATGCAAAAAAGAGCCTGTCTGCCATGAAAGCAATGGCAGTTACAGGCAGTGAACAGAGTCATCTATATCACAACCGTGTATCACGCAAGGTTACTTAAGAGCAATCATCTTAAATTGGAAAGACTTCAAAATGAGGCAATGAGACTGATCTTGGGAACTATGAAGGACACACCGATTGAAACTATGCAATAGTTGTATGCAATAGCTGCTTGGCCTTCCTTGCATTGATGCATATGTCCTCAGTTTAAAGACTCGTCTGCGTGTGTTAATGCATGGGTCCCCATTTTAAAGACTTAGTCAAAGGACTAGGAGGAGACGGAGTTTCCATGGATGTTAACTCTGAAGAGATCTCTTCCAACCTAGTGGCCTGAAGCAAGAATTGAACCCTAGACCTTGAAACAAGCTGACGCTTTAGCCACCAGGCCAATCAGCCCGACCCCGAAAGCATTTTAGGAGAGTGAGTGAAAAAGGAATCAACTGGAGTTGGGAAGAGTTTAAAAACACGAAGTATCGTAGGAATATTGGCAGTACACAGCACAGGTGAAAGAAGCAACTATACTTTCAGAGACTAAATAGCACAATGGACTGATAATTGGGCGGGATAAGAAAAAACAAAAACGGTCATACACACAAAACTTCACTCCCTTTGTTGGTAGATGGGATTGATACTTGCCTGTCAGCACAGGGACTGTCCGCAGGTGTATCAGCCTGCGTATACAGAAAAAAAGACGAAATGTTTTCAGAAGGCCATAATTCTGTGAAAGCCAATACCCAGATAGCTTAGGCTCTCAGCTGATTTGATATGGATTCCATTGAAGGAAACTCTTGTAGGCAATTGTCCTTATGTCTTGCTGTTGAGAGTGCAGACCAATGTCTGGGCCTTTGCAGGGTTGATGGACGATCCACTTTGTTGACACCACTGAGCAATGTTGAACAACAGCTACGGAACTGCTTTCGTTCTTTCTTGAGCATTCTTTGATGTTTTGTAGATCAGACCATCATCTGCAAGTGTCATCACTCAACCAGTGCATTTTCTATCAAGGTGGGTAAAGCCTTTAGTGTAAAAGTTGAACAGAGCAGGGGGAGGGGGAAGAGAACATTGAGGTGATCCACTGGAGGATTTATGAGATTAGGACGTCCGGTCTCCAAATCATAGGATGACGGTACACTCCTGTAATGCTGCTGCAATCAACAAACAAGATCAAATCTACTATGCCATAGACCATGTTTCAGAGCTAAACATCGAGAGAGAAAGTAACTGCACAACCAGACTTAAAGGAGGAGCAAGGAACATCAATTAACCAAACAAGCATTAGAATAATTTCAAGTTCAGCATTGCGAAAGCTCCTAGAGAGTGAGGCAGACCTATACAGGGCCTTTCAAATGGCAGACACAAATGGCCAAACACCCGTCACGTGGGCTGCCACCACACAGGGGAAAAAGGTTCCCGACTTGAAACAGATAATAACAAAAAAAAATAACGACAA